>VYZP01069294.1:77328-88666 GCA_013400635.1 Hypocryptadius cinnamomeus | reverse complement strand
GGCCCCCGCAGGGCCGGGCCAGGGGCTGGGCCGGGCCGGCCGCGGCTCTCCCCGCCCCGGGGGGGTTTGTCCCCGCCGCCCCCGGGCTGGGCGCGGGGCCGCCCGGGACCGCTGTCAGGCATCGTTCGTGCCCGTGGCGGAGGCCGCAGCAGCCGGGATGTGAACAAGGGAGCCAGGCTGGGAGACCTGCGGGTGTTCAGCCTGGAGAAGAGAAAGCTCCGAGCAGAGCTTAGAGCCCCTTCCAGTGCCTAAAGGGGCTGCAAGGGAAGCTGGACTCCTGCCTTTCGGCAAGGACCTGGAGTGACAGGATAAGGAGGAATGGTTTCCTTCTGTCAGAGAGCAGGGTTAGATGGGATATCGGGGAGAAATCGTTCCCTGTGAGGGCACTGAGGCCCTGGCACAGGGTGCCCAGAGCAGCTGTGGCTGCCCCTGGATCCCTGGCAGTGCCCAAGGCCAGGTTGGACACAGGGGCTTGGGGCACCCTGAGATAGTGGAAGGTGTCCCTGGCCGTGGCAGGGGGTGGCTTTGGGTGAGCTTTAAGGTCCTTTCCGCCCCAAACTCTTCCATGATGTTGTGATGGCTCTGTGAGGAGCCCCAAAAGCTGTTCCAGCCATCCGCTCTACCTCTGAAGAGGGTGAATGGCTGGAAAGTGGTGTCTGCTCCATTTGGGATCGGGGAGCTGCCAGCACACGAGGTCGGTGTCTGGTCAGCTCCAGGCACTGATTCCAGTGGACTTTTGGCCTCTGTCAAGCCAAGGAGGCCAGGCTATGGTGTCCTTCCAAGGACCCCTTGTTGGCAGTTCTGGCAAAGGCACCGTGATCACCCTGCTCTGTGGAGGAAACCCTCGGAGGAAGTGAGGCTAACCCGAGGCGCTGGGCCCCAGGGCGGTGCTGACACCCAGGAACGTGCTGTTGCTGTTGAGCTGGTTCGGCAGCGTGTTTGGGTGTTTGGCGTTTGCCTTCCTGGCCCTGCTTTCACAGCAATACCCAGAGAAAGTCGGGATGGCAGTGGGAATAGCGTGTGGCAGCCAGCTCCTCTCCTCGCCTGGAGGCGAGCTCCCTGGGTTTTGCCCACCTGAGTGCTCTGGTGCCAGCTGTGCCTCGGTTTCCCTGTCTGTGAGGACCAGAGCGTTCACCACCCATAGCCTGTGGGTGTTACTGGGTGGGTCTGTGGGGTGAAAAGGTGCTGGAGGTTGGAATGTTGGCGCTGGGCAAGGTGCATCACTCCGGATGATAAACCTTGTCCCTCGGCACTGCGAGAGCGGTGTGGCCTCTCCTTCTCGTGGTGCTGCACCCTGTCCTGGCCACACACCACATTTAGGGGACACTTGTCCTGGCTGTCATTCCTGTGGCTGTCCCTGTCCCTGGGTGGGTGTCCCTGTCCCTGCAGCGGGCAGCAGCAGCTCTGGATGAAGGTCGTGGTACTGGAGGCCGGTGGCTGCTCCCAAGGGTGCTGACAGTATGTGGCTGCAGTCACTGGGGACTGAGCACTCCACAGATGTGCTGGGGCCCAATCCTGCCCTGCTCCAGGCCTCTGTTGGCTCACTGTCTGTCCAGGAGGGGATGAAGGGGAATACATGACCTCCTGCTGTGGCTGCCAAAGTTGGGTTTGTCCTGCTGGGAGGGGAAGCAGAGGAAAGGCAGGCAGGGTATCCGAGCATCCATGGAGGGTCCGAGGGCACCGCGAAGGGCCGAGCTGTGGGGATGTCACCCAGTGTGGATGCAGAGGAGCTCATTCCTGGCACAGGGCATCCTGTCACTTCCCCGCCTGGAGTGCCCCCACCCTCCCGCCTGGGCCATATGAAATGCAGCCGGTCCTCGCTCCCTGCCCGCTGCCAAGCAGCCATCAGCTGGGAACAGCTTCCAGTCTGTGCTGGCGGGGCTCCAGCAGGCCCACAGCCAGCTCCTGTATCCAGCGTCCCGAGCTCCCGAGCTTCCCACGCCTCGCGGAGCCCCGGCTGGAGGCCAGCGCTGCCTCCATCTCCGTGCCGGGCTGGGGAGCTGCCGGCCATGCCTGGGGAGCCAAGCAAAGCAGATCCTTTGGGGGCGGGTTTGCTCTCGGAACAATCGCGCTCGCCCCGTCCGACCCGCTGCGGTGGGTGGGACTCGGCGGGGAAGGGCTGGGCAGGGCGCGGGGCAGTGCTGCCAGCTGGATGCGGCGCTGGGATCACCCTGCCGCTCGCTTTCCGGCTCGGCATGTGGAGGGAGGAGGCAGGGCCTGCATATCCTATAGTGGGGCTGGGTGCTGGAGGATGCTCAGCACCAGGCCACTGGCCTCGGGTCCTCAGGAAGGATCTGACTCTTCCTGAGATTGGCGTGGTCACAGGACAATGTGGAGCAGAGCCTGGGAAGGCATTGAGTCTTCACTGATGGCTTGGAGGAGCATCTGCTCTCCTTGGATGTCCCTGCCTGGGCCTGCCCGAGCTGCCTGTCACCCATCTCTGCACAGATGCGGTGCCACGGGGGGTTGGAGGTCGCAGAGCATCCCTCCTGCTTCAGCAGGGTTAAATCGGATTCCCTGGCTAGACTGAGCCGTTTCTGGAAAACACTCCCCTCCCTCCTAAGGGACCCTAGTCCGGGCTCGGCGCCGGGCCTGGAGCAGCGCCAGGCATTGGGAGCGCAGTGTGGCTGGAGCTGTGTGAATGACACGATGCTTATGGCCCCGGCTCTCTTCGTGTGCAGCTGGCCCCTGCCACAGGGATCAGGTCTTGCTCATCCCTCACCTTCCTGGCGTGTCCCTGGGGATGCTGCAGCACGTGCTGTGTGCAGCGCAGGCAGCTCCTGAGAGGTTTGAGCAGCTCTGCTGGTGCAGTGACTTCACTCACGGGTGGCGAGCGCTTCCGGCAGCTGCCGAAACACCGGCGCTGCCGAGCGTGTCCTGAGCCCTGTGCCTTGAGGGGTGCAGCCACCTGGGCATGGGGGGCACCCAGGGTGCTCGGGAGGCCAGGGGGCTCAGCACCGTATGGAGGGCCAGGCACCCACTGACCGGCCTCTTCCTCCTGGTCCCGCAGGCTGGAGGAGGTGCCCTTGGAGGTGCTGCGGCAGCGGGAGTCCAAGTGGCTGGATATGCTCAACAACTGGGACAAGTGGATGGCCAAGAAACACAAGAAGGTAAGTGACAGCCATGTCGCCTCTGGGAGGTGGCAGTGAGGGACAGCCAGGCACAGCGGTGTCCCTTTGGAACAGCCTGGTGTCACTGGCTCCCTGCAGACAGGCGTCTGTGTGCCTTTGGATGATGCTGTTGTCTTGAATGGGCTGTTCACTCCCCTTGGAAACTGGAGCCTGGGGGGGCTGAGTGGTCCCGAGCCAGCACACTTCTGCCTCCAACTCTTCCCTGCCGGGCTGGAGCCTTCCTAGGGCTTCTTTGGCTGCCTGCAGGCAGCCATGGGAATTGTTTGCTCATGGAAACTTCTGTTCTGAGCATCTTGCAGACCAAAAAAAGCTCGGTGTAGGAAATGTTTGAGCCTCATGCGCGTGACACTGGCCTGCAAACGGGGATCCCTGGGAGACTCCTGGTGTGCTGGCTCCATGGCTTGGTTTGCTGGTGCTCCCTGATCCCCTGAGCCTGCAGATGAGGCGGGAATTGGGATGCAGCAAGTCCAGGGTTGCTGCTGTGTGTCTGCTGGGAGCAGTGAGGCTGCTCGTATGGGACAGCAGTGTCAGAGAGTGGCTGAAGGGCCTTCTCCTTTGCCTCCTCCCCATGCTGGCAGTCTCCTGAGTGTGCCCAGAGTCCTGTCCCTACTCAGTGCCTGGTGAATGACACCGGAATCCCTCATCTGTGTCCTGGCTGCTCTTAAAGGATTTGGGAGAGTTTTCTGGGCCATGGCAGGTGGGCGCTTTGTTCCACGGGCAATTTCCACCACTCTCCGGCCGTGTGCCACAGGGTGCCCTCTGGGATGGGGTGAGTGCTCCAGCAGCCCTGCGCCTGGCACAGCAGCTCCCTTGTGCTTGGGCCGAGCCTCTGGGACTCTCCATGGAGCTGATGTGCTGTATAGTCTCCCCTGCAGCAAAAATCCATGCCTGGAGCTTTGGAGAGGCTGCTCTGGAATGCTGCTCTGTGCCTGTATCCCTGGGGCTGCTCAGGGAAGGCTGCCAGGCCTGGCCTTGGATGCTGTCAACTATCCTTGGTCTGGCTGGAGTCTGCGTGGTGCAGGTCCCTGCTGCTCTGGGGGAGCTCCCTGAGCCTCTGAAAAACCCTGGTACTTTTCTGGCTGCCTCACCAGGGTTGGCAGGCAGCCCATCGATCCCTGGGCCAGCTCCTGCCAGGCTTGCTCACACCTGCACCGCTCCAACATCCCAAAACGCTCCCTGCCTGGCCCCGATCCCAGCGGAGCCTGACCCCCACATCCTCCATGGTGCTGCACTGTGCCAGCGCCGCGTGCTGGAAGGAGGGCAGACGTGTGGGTGGGCAGCTCCCACTGCTCTCCCAGTGCGGGCAGTACTCCGACTTCACCTTGCTTTCAGCATCCCTCAGCCCAGACACACTCCCAGATCACGGTGAGATCGTGGGGGTGATGGCAGGACCCCACATGGGTCCAAGGCTGGCCCGGCTGGCTGGAGGAGCTGCTGAACCAAAACCCAGCGAGGCGGTTTCCTTCCTGGCAGCTCAGCCAGCAGGAAGGGGAGCTGGCTGGAAATGGGAGCTGTCAGCAGCCATGGAGCTGCCCACAGCAGCCCTGGGCATCGTCCGCTGTGTTTCCTGCCAGCACAAAGGGACCTGCCCGTGCAAACAACCAGTGAGGAAGCAGCAAACCCCCTGGGGAAGTGATGGTACTGTGCTTGGAAACAACCACCTGCTCCCCAGTTGCTCCAGCAAACAGAGAAACACAGCTCTGGGCAGGCAGGAGAGGCCTGGGGAGGATTTGGGAGCTGTTGGTCGCTGCTCTCAGAGCCCTGGCACAGTTGGCATGTGCCACCCAAGCAGGGACATGAGGAGGGGAGGCTGTGCTAGGGTTTTGCAGGGTGTTGTGGGGGGTGACTGTGCTGAAAGCACCAGGCTTGTGGGGCTCACCTTGCTGCATACCCTGGCTGAGGACTGTGAGGAAAAGGACACATAAGGATGTGGAGCTTCTGGAGAGAGTTCAGAGGAGGCCATGGAGATGCTCCAGGGCTGGAGCCCCTCTGCTCTGGAGCCAGGCTGGGAGAGCTGGGGGTGCTCACCTGGAGAGGAGAAGGCTCCAGGGAGAGTTCAGAGACCCTGCCAGGGCCTGAAGGGGCTCCAGGAGAGCTGGAGAGGGACTGGGGACAAGGGATGGAGGGACAGGACACAGGGAATGGCTTCCCACTGCTAGAGGGCAGGGATAGATGGGATATTGGGCAGGAATTGTTCCCTGTGAGGGTGGGCAGGCCCTGGCACAGGGTGCCCAGAGCAGCTGTGGCTGCCCCTGCAAGTGTCCTAGGCCAGGTTGGACAGGACTTGGAATTAGATGGTCTTTAATGTCCCTGCCAACCCAAACCATTCCATCATTGTGTGATTTGGAGCTGCTGCTGTGATGAGGAGTTGGAGTGGGATGTTGGGGGCTCTGTTTTGGTCCCTGCTGGTGTAGGCAACACCAGAGCTAAGCTGGCTCAGCTCCCCACGCAGAGTAGGCACCGACTGCCTTGCCTGGACTTTGGTCCTGGCTGGTGCCCAGTGCCAAGGAAACCAGGGGCACAGGAAACCGTGGGCATGGAGCTGGCTCCAGGGGCCTCAGGATCTGGCCATACATGGAGATAGAACCAGACCTGCCCTTCTGCCCAGGATGAGCAGGTGGAAAGGCTGAGACACTCGTCAGGGTGCACATCCCTGCTTTCCGTGGCCCCACAGGGGGGTGGGGGGCTGGACAGGGGGCTGGGGAGCCTCCCCTGCGTCCTCAGTGCTTCCCATGTGGGACAGAGCCACTCGTTCCCCACCCTGACTCCAGTGTTTGCTTTACCAGCTCCCAGCAGGATCTGGCTTTGAGGCAGTGCCAGGCTTGTTTGGAGCGGTTTGCAAGCCACAAAGCCTCTGCTGGGCCTCTGGCAGCTCCCCCGTGCTGCTGGTGCTTGACTGCCATTCCAGCTGGCATCCCAGGGGCTCAGGGACACTTCTCCTTGTTTGGGAAGCAGCAGGAGACCAGCCTGTGGCTGTGGTGCTGGCCTGGCTCCCACCTTGCCCCAGGAGTCTCTTTGTTTCCCAGCACTCTGTGATTTTCCCGTGATGGCCGTGTCTCTCCCGCAGATCCGGCTGCGGTGCCAGAAGGGGATCCCGCCCTCGCTGCGGGGCCGTGCCTGGCAGTACCTTTCTGGGAGCAAGGTCAAGCTGGAGCAGAACATGGGCAAGTTTGATGTGAGTCCTGCTGGGGACCCTCCTGCACACCAGGGAGGGGGCAGTGCTGGGGTGGCTCCTGCTCAGGCTTGGGTGTATGTTGGGATCTCAGACATCTTGGGGGGGTGTCAAGGGTGTTGCTCACCCCAGTCTTGCCCTCCCCAGGAACTGGACCTCCTCACGGGAGATCCGAAGTGGCTGGATGTGATCGAGCGGGATCTCCATCGGCAGTTCCCCTTCCATGAGATGTTTGTCTCACGTGGAGGCCATGGGTATGTGGAGCTACTGTGTGTCCAGCCCTCAGCAGCCATGGATGGGGTGGGCACTGTCTGTCCCGGCTCATGGAGCCACACTCATGTCCCCAGTGTCCTCCCCATTCCTCCAACATTCCCTATACTTCCACAGTCGCAGAGCATCCACTAGCTGAACACAGGATGGCTCAGACCAGTTCTGACACCCAGTGGGGTGGGAATTGCTATGACAGGAGGGCGGAGGGAGGAGGGGGCAGCCCGTGGCCTCCATTTCACCAGGAAAATGCTGCTCCCAATATGTTGGGGAGTTCCCATGCCCATGTGCTTGCAGCTGGGTCCCTGCCTGTCTGTGGCTCACTCTGGGCAGGGTGGTTGTCTCCATGCCTCGACTCCCAGATCCAGGCAGGATCTGCACTCTGTGGGCTGAGCTTCCCAGAACCGTTGTGTCCCGCAGCCCCGGGTTTGTGTGGAAAAGGGATCCCAGCCGGGGACTGACCCTGGCTCATGCCTGGCATGGAGGGGGAAGGCTGCTGGGCCATGTGCATGCCATATGCCCAGCTGTGCGTGCCCGGGTGTCTCTGCAGGCAGCAGGACCTGTTCCGGGTGCTGAAGGCGTACACGCTGTACCGCCCGGAGGAGGGGTACTGCCAGGCCCAGGCGCCCATCGCCGCCGTCCTGCTCATGCACATGCCGGCCGAGGTACGGGCACGCGGCTCAGGGGACAGCTGGCACCTCCCGGAGGGTGTGGGGCCCCTTGGGGGGTGCTGATGAGTGGGGTGCCCAGCTCAGAGCAACCCAAAGCGCCCCAGGGGTGCTCTGCTGCTTCCCACCCTCTCCCGTGGTCCCTGGGAGCAGGGAGTGGACCACAGGGATGCCCTCTGGGTGCTCACCTGCTGTTCCTTGGCTTGCAGCAAGCGTTCTGGTGCTTGGTGCAGATCTGTGAGAAGTACCTCCCTGGCTACTACAGCGAGAAACTGGTGAGTAAAGGGCTCATGGTGCTTTCAGCAGTGGTAGGGACCTGCAGGGTTCTGCATCTGGATTGAGGCAACCCCCAGGATCAATCTGGGCTGGGGATGAAGGGATCAAGAGCAGTCCTGGGGAGGACACGGAGGTGCTGGTTGGTGAGGGTTGGCCACACCCTGGTCCGTGTGTCCTGGGCTGAGCCCCCGGTGTGGGCAGCAGGGGAGAGAGGATTCTGCCCCTCTGCCCTGCCCAGGTGAGACCCCACCTACAGAGCTGCCCATAGGAAGGACCTGGAACTGCTGGAGCCAGTCCAGAGAAATCCATGGAGCTGCTCTGAGGGCTGGAGCCCCTCTGCTCTGGAGCCAGGCTGGGAGAGCTGGGGGTGTTCACCTGGAGAAGAGAAGGCTCCACGGAGACCTTGGAGCCCCTTCCAGGGCCTAAAGGGGCTCCAGGAGAGCTGAGGAGAGACTTGGGACAAAGGAATGGAGGGACAGGACACAGGGAATGGCTTCTTACTGCCTGAGGGCAGGGATGGATGGGATATTGGGAAGGAATTGTTCCCTGGGAGGGTGGGGAGGCCCTGGCACAGGGTGCCCAGAGCAGCTGTAGCCATCCTATCCCCGGAAGTGTTCCAGGCCAGGTTAGACAGGGCTTGGAGTAACCTGGGATAGTGGAAGGTGCCACATGGCAATTGGGTGGAATGAGATGAATTTTAAGGTCCCTTCCAACCCAAACCATGCCATGATTCTGCATCTCCAGGCCAAAAACTTGCCCAGCTCCTCACCCTAGGGAAAGAAGGAGTCTGGGGAGGTGCTGGGTATTCCCAGAGTCTCCCTGTTGTGCCATGGCTCCCAGAAGCATTTCACATTCAGGGATAGGGGTGTCAGTGCAACATCCATGGGACACAGCTCTGCTCTCATATCAGGTGTAGAGCGTTGGCTGCCCCTGCTGGGGCCAGGCACTGGGAGCTGATCCCAGGGCTGAGGTATTCACTGGGATGCTGGTCCCTGTCCCTGCAGGAAGCCATCCAGCTGGATGGACAGATCCTCTTCTCACTGCTGCACAAGGTCTCACCTGTGGCCTACAAGCACCTGAGCAAGCAGAAGATCGACCCCATCCTGTACATGACGGAGTGGTTCATGTGCGCCTTCTCCCGCACGCTGCCCTGGAGCTCTGTCCTGCGTGTCTGGGACATGTTCTTCTGTGAAGGTAGGAGCTCCCCACCATCCTCCTCCTCATCCTCCTCCTCCTAGGGTGACTGCTCTCCCCACGGCCGTGGGACCTGTAGCAGGACAGGTTTGGGGCAGCCACATGCCTGGGGTGGAGGTGGGCTGTTTTCCTGGGTGTTAGGAGGCATGTACATCCCAAATTCACTTTCTTGCATGTCCTGACTGTTAGTGGGACTGGGATCTGCTGTCCCACAGCATTTGAGGGACATGGTGGCAGTGTCACCCTGTCCTGCCTGGTACTCACTGCCTCACGTCTCCTCTTGCAGGAGTGAAGATCATCTTCCGGGTGGGCCTGGTGCTACTCAAACACACCCTGGGCTCCTCGGACAAACTCAAATCCTGCCAGGGCCAGTATGAGACCATGGAGAGGCTGAGGGCCCTCAGCCCCAAAATCATGCAGGAGGCCTTCCTGGTGCAGGAGGTGAGGTGCTGGGGACGGTCTGGGGGCTCAGTGCCACCCAGCTGGCCAGTGCTGCCAGACTAGGCTGTCCCTGGGTGGGTGGAGCACGGGCAGCAGCTCCCAAAAAGCTTGATTAGCAGTTGCCTGTGCCCTGAGGGGGATCCCACACCCAGTCCCGGTGGCACTGTCGCTGATGGCACAAGTGTCCCCACAGGTCATCGAGCTGCCGGTGACGGAGCGTCAGATCGAGCGGGAGCACCTGATCCAGCTGAAGAAGTGGCGGGAGACGCACGGAGAGCTGCAGTGCAAGTCCCCCCCGCGCCTGCACGGCGCCAAGGCCATCAGCGAGGCGGAGCCCGCGCCGCGCAAGGCGCTGGAGCCCGTCCCCTCTATCATCGTTTCCCCCGGGCCCGCCCCCGTGCCCAAGGCCCGCAAGAGCAAGGAGAAGAGCCGGGAAAAGGGCCCGGCCAGTCCTGCCAACGGCCCCGGGGCCGAGGGCAACGGGGCGCCCGGCACGACCCGGGAGCTGCTGCAGCCCCAGGTCTCCCCCCACCACCAGTCCAAGGAGAGCCTGAGCTCCCGGGAGAGCGAGGACACGTACTTGTAGGGCCCGGCCCACACCCCGGGCAGCCGGGCTCAGCGGGGCTGCGCACGGACCCGGGCGCGAGGACACCGAGGGGGACCCCTGGCACCCGGCGCTGGGGGCTCTGAGCTGGAGGGATGGGACAGGGGGGCTGTGCGGCTCCGTGAGAACAGCGTGGCCCTCTCGGGGCATCCGTGGAGCTTGGCCAGGTGTGGTGACCAAAGGGGACACCGTGGGTCTGCGCTGGGTGCCCACCCCGCAGGGTGCTGGCACCACGAGCGGTGGGAGCCTGGGCAGGGGGTGGCTGAGCCACCCGAGCTCCCTCCCCACACTGGGGGGCTGGGCTGCCCCTCGGGCCCTTCTCCCCCTCCCAGAGCCCCTCGACCCATCACCCCCCGGGTCCCTCCTGTAGCCCCCACCCTGCGCCAGCCGGGCAGCCCCAGCCCCGGTTCCTGAGCACTTAGGCCTGGCGCAGGGCACTGGGGGTACACGAGGAGCCCTGGGACCCCTCGCCCCCCTCTTATCTAGTGAGGATATATCAAGCTGTAGCCCTATATGTAGTACCCAATTACCTATTCACTGAGCCTATTTATTATTCCTCGGAGGCAGGACAGGGACCGAGGCAGGATGCTCTAGAGGCAGCGGGATTTGGTGCCGAGTTTTGGGGCTAAAGCCCCCCCATCCCCTCCCATCCCCTCCCATCCCCAAGTTCCCCACAGCTCAGGGGGAGTGTTTACCCTGCCAGGGCTCACCCCACCACTGCCGCCCCCCCCAGGCTCCAGCGCAGGTGAGACGGGGTGGGTGAGCAGCAGCCAGGTGCTCCCTGGTTGTGGGGTCCCCTCTGCCCCCCCTGCCCTCCCCGAGGGCGGGTGGTGGGTTTGTAAAATAAAGCGGGAAAAGCAGTTTTGTACAAAGGGGTCAATAAAGCAAGTGTGTAAAGGCGCAGCCCTGGCTCCCACCTCTCTTGGCCTGGGATGGGGGGTGGAGTGTGGCAGGAGGCAAGGGTGTCACCTCCCACTTGCTGCAGCAGTACCAGCTTTGGGGGACACCCTGACCTGGACCCTACCCATGGTTCTCTGTCCCTGGAGAACACCCTCCCCTGCATCGAATTTGCACTGGACACTGACCCTGGCATGCACCCTTCCCTGGGTCCCCTCTCCCCTGGCTGCCCTTGTCCTGGGAGGCAGGTGCTGGGCAGTGTCCTGGGAAGGGCCATGCTGCTGTCACTGCTCTGTCACCGCAGAGGGTGGCCCAGCCCTGCTGTCTCACCCACCCTTGGGGCTGCCCGTTTGAAGTAGAATGGGAGGAGACTGAGATCTGCCCAAACTTGTGATAGTGGTGGCTGCCAGGCTCCGGTGCACTCCCATCCCAGCACCCAGGCTTTCCCCCTCTCCCACTGTCACAGCTCCTGTGGCTGAACAGAGCCAGGAGACCCCTAATTAATCCCATGACACCCCAGAGCTCAATTTCCCATCCCAAAATGGTGCCCAGGCCATCTCTTTCCTTCTTCCGGCAGGCAGGAATTCTGCCCAAACCTCCATTCGTCCCTCCACAAACCTCTTTTTCCGGGGGTGCACCTCGTTTTGAGTTTTTCTCCAGGCCTGGTGTTGAGTATGTGGGACCCGGT
>VYZP01069294.1:64619-77257 GCA_013400635.1 Hypocryptadius cinnamomeus | reverse complement strand
TGGGTGCAGGGGTTGGGGGTGGGGTGGGGTTGGCAGTGCTCCCAGAGGGTCTCCCTTGGTTGGGCACCCCGGGCTGTTGAACTGAGGCTGGTTTGGGCACCCCCAGGGCTGCAGTTCGGGGGTACCCCGGGACTCGGAGTTGCTCCTGGCACTCCGGGGCGCTAAATTTGGGCTAGTTTGGGCACCGTGGAATTCTGTATTGGGGCTGGTTCTGAGGCTCCCGTGCGGCTATCCCGGGTCCCAGTGCGGGCATCCCGGGGCTCTGAGCTGGGGCTGCTCCCGGAGCGCCGGGCCTGGCTCGTTGACTTTCTCGCGGTGCGGGGCGGTGCTGGGCTTGTCCCGGGGCGGTGCCGGGTCGGGTCCCGAAGCGATGCGGGGCGGTCCCGGCCCAGGCAGGCGGTCACAGGGCGGTCCCAGCGAGATGCGGGGCGTTCCCGGGTCGGTCCATGGGCGATAAGGGCGGTCACAGGGCGTTGACGAACCGAGGCGGGGCGGTCCCAGGGCGGTTCCGGGGCGATGCGAGGCGGTCCCGGGGCAATGCGGGGCGGTCCTGGGCCGGTCCCGGGGCGATGCTGGGCGGTTCCGGGGCGGTCCCGTGTCCGCCCTTATAGCGGCGGCGGCGGCGGGTCCCGGGGCGGCGCGGCCGCCATGGACCTGCACATCCTGGAGCACCGGGTGCGGGTGCTGAGCCTGGCCCGCCGCGGGCTCTGGCTCTACACCCACCCTCTGCTCAAGCTGCTCTTCCTGCCCCAGCGCTGCCGGTACCGGCTTTTGTCCCCCCACCGCCCTCCTCCTTCTCCTCTTCTTCTCCCGGCCCCGGGAGATGGCGGCGGTTTTGAGGTCAACAGCACCGATTTCTTCTGCTTCAGATGCAAATTCTTCAGCCTGACGGAGACCCCCGAGGACTACACGGTCATGCTGGACGAGGAGGGCTTCAAAGGTACCGAGCGGTGGCCCGCTGGCAGGGCGGGCTGGCACCGCAGGCACGGGCTGTGCGCGTCCCCAGCCCGGCTCCACGCCTGGGCCGCGGGGAGCGAGTCCCGGCTTGTGCTTGGCTCCCTCGGAACATGCCCATCCCGTCCCCTCGGCGCCTGCGCCGGGGATGTACCGGCTTGCCCGGCCGAGGCTGTCCCGGCGTGGCTGCCCTCGCTCTGGCAGCCCCTCCCGGGCACAGCTGCCACCCGGCTCGTGGCACCGGGCTGCGGTGCCAGCCCGAAGCGCGGCTGCTCCCGGCAGGGCGCAGGCACCTCCCGGGATGCCCGGGGGCAGCGCTCCAGGCTCTGTCAGCGCTCCTGTCACCATTCCCGCGTCCAGTTTCATCCCGTCCCTCCTCCCGGTGAGGGCCAACTGGGGCCTGGCAGAGGAGGGCAAAGCACAGGCTGGCAGGAGTGAGCCCTGTCCGGCAGCAGAGTCCAGCTTTTGGGGTGTCCTGGGGCGGTTTGGTCCCTTCCAAGCCAGTCCCTCTCCCAGGGAGGTGCCATTTGGTGACATCCCCACCGCAGGTGACCCGGCGCATGCCGTGCATCACCCTCACCGCCAGCCCTGCCGGGGTACCGGCCCAACGGGCTGAGCCAGAGGGTCCGGATCCCGGCCCGCCTTCCCACGCCCAAACCTTCCTGCCGAGGCCGCAGGAGCTGGGCGCAGCGGATCCTTGGCCGTGACCCAAGGAACAAGGGTCAGCGCTCCGGCCACGGGCACTCACGGCCAGGTCCCAGGCTCACCTCCTTGTGCCGTGGAGCGGGACCGTGTCCCGGGCTCTCCCCGCTCCCAGAGCCAGAGTTGTTCCCCATGTATTGTTTTATTTTGGGGCCTGCAGACAAATATTCCTCAATCCCGAGGGGAGGGCGGGAAGTGCTGAACAATGGTCCTGCGAGCCTGCGGCCCTGCAGTGCCCTGTGAACCCCCCTTGGCTGGGGGCTGCCAGTGTCCCCTCGCTGCCGGGCTGGAAGGGGACCCCCAGCAGAGGACAGCTGCACCCCCTCTTCCCTTGGGATCAGCATTCAGCCCTGGGGTGGGTGACACAGGGACAGGGAGGTCCCCTTGCATTCAGCCTCGCCCAGGGTGGTGTTGAAAAGCAATTAAACGCTGAGCTCTGGGACAGGTCCCCATGTCCCCGAGTCCCTGTCCCGCCCCCCTGTTCCCAGCACTGGGCCCTGGGCCGGAGCCGAGGCTGTTCTGGCGCTTCCTGCACAGGAACAGGCGCTGGGAACACCCGCTGGATCCGGCCCCGCTCCCGCCCTGCCCGGGCTGAGTTTGGGAGTGGGGTACAGAGCCTGTCCGCTGATGGGGTCCCCCTCAGTGCGTGCTGGACCCTCCCGCCGTGCGACCTCCCTTCCACCATTGGTGTGATGAGTTTGTGGTCTCACTGGGCTTGGGGCTGGGGGCTTGTGTGATCTCCCATGGGAGCTGCTCCCACCTTTCCTGCATGGGAGGAGCGAATTGGAGATCCCCTGGGTGCCCTGGCCTGTCCTGTGCTGGGAAGGGGAGCCCAGAGAGGAGGGGGCAGCCTGGCTGAGTCCTGGGGCGCCCCAGCAGTGCCAGCCCCTCTCCTGGGCAGGAGGGTGGGAGCAAGGGGGGTGGGAGGCGGGAACAGCTGGCCTATGCCCACCCTGCCAACACCAGCAGATTTTTGGGAAGCAGCTGTGGCCCTCTGCCAGCCTGGGCTCTCTCCATCAGCCTGGCACCAGGTGCTGGGACCCCCAGGACAGTGGGATGGCCCTCCCCTTGTCCCCTCCAATGCCCTGTGTGCATCCCTGAACATCCCTGGTGGTGGGTGCTGGGCTGGGGGCTCCTAGGGGCAGAGGATGAGCTGGGCACCCCATGGCCCTGGTGGTGCTGGTTTTGGGGTGCAATTCCAGCACCCCCTTCACCCAGCCGGGGGTGCTGGCACAGGGAGGAGAGACACATCTTGGGGGTTGGGGGGGCTGTAGCCTTGGTCCCCCTCATCCCTATGGCCAGATCCCAGTGTGGAGCAGCTGAGCCCTGTCTGGCTCATTCCACCTGTGGATGGGGCTCATCTGCACCCCGAACCAGCGTCCCCACACCTGGGGCTGATCCTGCCTTGGGGATCACCCAGGGGACAGTGTGGCACACGGTGCCTGAGCTGGCCCTGGCTCTGTATCCGGCGGTGCCGAGCCCTGCGGAGCCACCTGCCTCAGTGTCCCTCGTCCCTCGCAGAGCTGCCGCCCTCCGAGTTCATGCAGGTGGCAGATTCCACGTGGCTGGTGCTCAGCGTCGTCTCCAACGGGCGGGAGCCCCCCGGCTGCCAGGCCACCGGTGTCACCAAGATCGCGCGCTCGGTCATCGCGCCGCTGGCCGAGCACCACGTCTCGGTGCTGATGCTCTCCACGTACCAGACCGACTTCATCCTGGTGAGTGACGGGCACGGGGGCACCTGGCTGGCTGTCCAAGGGTCCCTCTGTGCCCTGAGGAGGGGTGGCAGAGCAGGCCCTGATGCTGCTCCCCGGGGCAGGTGCGGGAGCGGGACCTGCCCGTGGTGATCCACACGCTGGCCGGGGAGTTCGATATCTACAAGGAGGAGAGTGGCGAGTGTGTCCCTGTCACCTGCGATGACGTGAGCAACGGCTTCCTCAAGCCCAAGCCACGTGAGTGACACTGGGCTCTGTGTCCCCTGGGGCCACCTGGTCCCACGCAGATGCTCCAGTACAGCTGGTGGTACCCATATCCTTGAGGGACCTCCAGAGCCACCCTGTCCCAGGGTGAGATGATCCCACCCAGTCCCCAATGAGATGATCCAGTTCCCACCAGTGGAACCCACATCTTTGTGGGACCCCCAAGGCCCCCCTGTCCCCAGGCCACACTGTCTCAGAGCCATCCAGTCCCTGCCAAGGTGCTGCTCCCATGGGTCGTTCCCACATCCTGGGGGACCCCCATAGTCACCCTGTCCCCAGGACCACACGGGTCCCTGCCAAGGTGCTCCTGCTCCCACCAGTGGTGCATGTGTGGTGGCCTGCACCCACCTACCTATCTGAGGGACCCCACCAAGATGCTCCAGTTCCCACTGGAGATGCCCATCTGGGGCCACCCAGTCCCCACCGAGATGCTGCAGCTCCCACCGGTGGTACCCAGATCCTTTGGGACCCCCGGGCCACCCCTCTGCTCCCTGAGACACTTCGGGCTGTGGGCGCGATGGCCACGGGGTGGCACTGCGGGACTGTCCCCGAGCTGTCCCCAGGCCTGACGCGCCGCCGTTCCCCTGCCAGCTGCCAGCCCCACGCTGCACCCGGTGCAGAGCCCCCAGACGCGCTTCTGTGTCCTGACGGTGGCCCCCGACACGCTGCCCGCCATCGCCACCATGCTCATCGACGTCCTCTTCTACTCCCACAGGTGAGTCCCGGGGGTGGGGACGTGGGGGTGGCCTCTTGCCTGGTGCCACCTGAACCCCGGTGATATTGGTCCCAGCGGGTTTTCAGACTCTGCGTGTGTTTTCCAAACTGGTTTTGTCTTCCCGGGAGCTGCACTGTGAAGGGTGGGAACCCTGAGGTGGGTGACACAAGGGAGAAAGCCACCATTGTACCCAATCCCAGGGGGGAGACTGTAAAGCAGGAGGGAGTGGGTTGTGGGTTTGGGAAAGGCAGTGGGAACAGTGCTGGGGGGAGGGAATTCTCCTGGTGGGATCTTCCCATGTCCCCTGGGGTGGGGTCTCTTCTGGTGGCATGCTCCTGCTCCAGAGTGACCGTGGCCTTTTGAGGATGCCCCAAAACCTGGTGTCACCTGTGAGCTGCAGGCCCTGTGGGGACCACCTGTTCCTGTCCCCTCTCCCCCACCCTGCAGCACCCTAGCATGATGCTCAGACCCAGTGCCACCTCCAAGCCCTTCTCCTCCCCATTTTGGGGGTCGTGACCCCTCCGTGTGTCCCCTTGCCCCTCGGCAGCCCCCCGTGGGATGCAGCCACCGGCAGCCAGGACCTCGACTCCATCACCTTCTTCTCCTTCTCCCTCATCGAGGGCTACATCTCCATCGTGATGGATGCCGAGACCCAGAAGCGGTAGGTGCCATCCCGGGGCTGTCTGTCCCTCTGTCCCTGGGCCCTCAGGGACGGGGTGACACTTGGCTTCATCCCCCTCAGCTTTCCCAGTGACCTCCTGCTGACCAGCTCGACGGGGGAGCTGTGGCGGATGGTGCGCATCGGGGGGCAGCCCCTCGGCTTCGGTGAGTGTGGCCGTGCTGGCCGTGTCCCCTCTGGTGTCACTGCCACCCAGGGGGTGCTGTGGGGCACTGCTGTCCCCGCATGTCCCCGTGGCAGAGACCTGAGGCCCCCTTTGTCCCCAGACGAGTGTGGCATCGTGGCGCAGATCGCGGAGCCGCTGGCGGCCGCCGACATCTCGGCCTATTACATCAGCACCTTCAACTTCGATCACGCCTTGGTGAGCCCTGCCCCTCCCTGGGGACCCCTGCCAGCCCCAGGGTGTCCCCTAAGGCTGACACCCCCTCTGTGCCCCAGCAGGTCCCCGAGGAGGGCATTGCTGAGGTCATCCAGCTGCTGCAGCAGCGGCAGGAGAGCGGCAGATAGCGGCCGGCTGTCCCCAGGCTGACTGTCCCAGCGTGGTGTCTCCCCTCCTCCCCAGCCCTGTTCATTAATTGTTCATTTTAATGATCCCCCAGCACAGGACAGAGCCGGGCACAGCATTGCTCCCTCTGTGCTGGGGATGTGGTGGCTTTGGGGTGTGGTGGCCTTGTGGCAGTGGGCACTGGCCCCCAGGAGAGGGGTCAGTCCCCGGGTGCCATCCTCTCCCTCTAGCCCGGCCTGTGCGGGGTGGGTGGCCCAGGGAGAGTGGGTGTGTCCAGGTGGAGGGGACATGGAGGGGGGACATGCCAAAGAGCAGTGATGTGCCACCGTGGTGCTATAGGGGACAGCCTGGGTCTGATGGGATGTGTCCCCTTGGAAGGGAGCAGTGGCCATGATGCTCAGGGACACCCCTGGACCAGCCCTATGGAGGGGAGAGCATTCCTGGAGCTGGGGTTCCCCCTGGCACTCCAAAAATCTCCAAGGGGGCAGTGGGGGGGCTCTGGTTCAATACCAGGCCTGGCTGTCACCTGTCATGGAGGAGTGACAGTGACACTAAGCCCCTCACAAGTTGTATTTTCACATAGTTTTTTGATAAGTCAATAAAATTCTTACTATTTTTATTTCTGTGTAGCCCAGGGAGGTTGCCCAGAGCTGGTCTCTGTGTTGGTGGCAGGGGCTGGGATGGGACAGGGGGACAGGGTCTGGCTGTGAGGTGACTGGGACACGGCCACTTTCTCTGCTCTGTATTTTGGGTGAAAAAATGGGTTAAAGCTGCAGCCCCCAGCAAACCACCAGCCCTAGGGATGCCCAGGCCCACATTTATGCCCTCTCCCTGCCCCACACCAGGCCAGACTGGGGGGACACTGAGGCAGGAGCTTGACCCTAGGCCTGGGGATGTCCCTGTCACACTGCCACCGTGTCCCCACGTCCTCTTCCCTTGCTGGCAGCATGGCATCCTGTGGCAAACTGGGGTACACGGGGTGGGGGCTGTGCCCTCTTGGGGGTGCTGCAGCCAGTGGGTGCCCCCAGGGGGGCCTGGGCCTCAGCCAGACCCAGCACGAGCCTGGGTGGGGACCTCTGCACGAGCAGAGGTGGGGACCTCTGCTCCCATCCTGTCCCCAAAACCCATCCCCTGCTCTCCCACGTTCCGAGCACCGCTGTGCCCCGGTCCTGGCACGTCTTGCCCACGTCAGCCCTGCACTCTTGCAGCCACCAGCTTCCTGCCAGCTCTCCGGGCGCTCTCTTTCCTGTCTCGGTCCCTTCTCCGAGTCATGGGACGCCGGTGACGCGCTCCCGGCGATGAAGAAATTGCCGCTGGCCGTGCGGTCACCGGCGCTATTTTTGTCCCTCCTGGGTATTGCACAGTCCTGGCACTCTTGCCATCAGCGGGGTGGCCACCACCATGGTGTCCTGCTGGCCCAGCCCAAGGGGTGACAGTGCCATATGGAGGGGCCAGGGGAGAGCTGAGGGTGGGAGCCCTGATCACCCTCATGGCAGGGGATGGATGGATGGATGGATGGATGGATGGATGGATGGATGGATGGACAGATAGACAGGTTAATGCATAGCTGAACAGGTGCAGGAATTCTTGGATGGGTGCACAAATGGATGGATGGATGGATGGATGGATGGATGGATGGATGGATGGATGGATGGATGGATGGACAGCCTGTCGAGGCAGCCTGAGGGATGGACAAACTGCTGTGGAGCGAGCAAGATCTTCTCCTGGTTCCTCCACCTTTCCAGGACTGCTATGGGCACAGCCCTGCCCACCCCGGCCCCACGGAACCCACGGCAGCCGCCACCTCTGCCGGGGAGGCCCTGGGGAGGAGGAAGAGGAGGAGTCGTCAGAGGCAGCGGGTGGAGGAAGCAGACCGTGCAGGTCGTGGCGCGGCAGGGGCAGGGAAGTTCTGGGAAAAGAAAGCACTTCTAAAAGTGAGTGACCACTGCATCCTTCCTGGAAGGAACTGTTAATTTCTGCCCCTGCGCCATCACCGAACTCTCCAAATGCGTAAATTCGGCGAGGGTCACCAAAATCAACGGGATTGCGACACACCTCGACACGCTGAGCGCAGATCTCTAAGGAACGGGAAAACCCCTGTCGGTGCCGGGCTCCGCCTGCCAGGAAGGGGAGCCCAGGGGCACAGAGGGGACTGTCCTGGGTGCCGCTGGCTGTGCCGAGGCCGTGGCAGCCCCAGGGCTCTCCCAGGGCAGCGTTGCACAAGGGGCAGCGCTGCCTTGGGCAACACCCGGCACCCTCAGTGTTCCCGTGAGTGCTGCCGGGCACAGAGGCTGAGCCTGGTGTCCCCCACTTGGTTCAGCACCCAAATTTGTCACCCGGAGGTGTGGGTGGGTGTGAGCAGGTGGACGCTGCATCCTCCGGAGCATCAGGCAGTGCTGGGATGCCGCACACTTCCCACAACTCCACCTTCCTCCTCGCCAGGGTAGGTTTTTGCCTCCCACAGCTGGATTTGGGATGCGAAACCCCCCGTGGGTGGCACATGGGTGACATCCCGTCCCCGCTGCCAGCCGCCGCTGCCCTCTTTTGCATTGGGGTTTCGGGGCAGCCGGCGCTGGTTTCAGTTCAACCTGTCGGGCGCTGAGCGCTGACACCAGCGGGAACCAAAAAGTCTCTTTCCCAAGAAGCCCAGGATTATCCCAGGATTTCCCGGGGGTCCTGCCGGGTCCGGGCTGAGCGGTGGGACCACAGCCTCCCCGGCTGGACCCACCCGGACTCCCTCGAGGAACTGACTCGAAGAACATCCCCATCCACCGTCCGGCCCCGCTTCCTCCCGCCCTGCTCTCACCCTGCTCATTGGCCCCCGGGACACGGCTTCACGTCTCTCAGTCTTGGGTCTCGGTGCCTCCTTCCGAAGGGTGACTCGGGTGCGCTTTAAAAGCCGCGCTTCCCCATCGCCGAGCACTCAAGGAAGTGCCTTTGCGCGCCCGGCAGCCCCGGGCGGACACCCTGCCCCGGCCATGCGGTGCGACGGGCGGCCCTGGGCAGTGCTGGCAGGTACGTGTGTGCCCCTGTGCCGTGGCCCCCGTCCCCTGTCGCTCGCCCCGGCCGGGAGCCGCGGAGGGAGCGCGGCCGCGGGGCCCCCGTGGCTGTGGAGTCAGCGGTGCCGGGGCAGATGGCCCCGAGGCTGTGCCGCGGCAGTGTCGCCTCCCTCGGGCGCTGGCGGGGACGGGGACATTCCCCGCTGTGGCACATGGGGAGCGTTGGGAGTGGGCAGCCCGGGAGAGAGGGGATGCTGGGAGCGGTAGGCAGGAGGGGACAGTTTGGGGACCAATGGCGGAAGGTCAGGGGTCAGCTTGCCCGGAGGGACAGAGGCTGCGTGTCAGCCCAGTGCCATATCCAAAGCGCTGCGGGTGACAGAGGGACTGGGACAGTGACTGGCAGAGCTGGACAGCGGGACTGGATCCGGGAGTGTCGCTGCTGTCCCCTCCTCTGCGGTGGCCCGCGCTGGCAGGGGGAGCTGCTGGAGCAGCTGCTGTGGTTGTTCTGCGCATCCCGGCCGCTCCACAGCACCTCCAGCACCCTCCTCCTCCTCCTCCCGCCGGGTGCCCGGCAGGTTTTTGGCGCGGGGGCTGGGTCTGTGGTGCGGGCAGCATTCCTGGCACAGGGGTGGTGACCCTGTGAGAGATGGCTGTCCCTGCGCCCAGCGATGCCCCAACGGCCCCTGACTCCCTCCTCTTTGTCCCCAGCTGTCGCCAAAGGGCTCCTCATCCTCTGGGCAGTGCCGGGCCAGGGGGGCAGGTCCCCGCTGGCCCCCACCGTGCAGCAGACCCAGGCGCTGGTGAGGCTCATGGCCGAGGACGCGCAGGAACTCTTCACCTTCTACGTGAGTCCCCTTCCCGGGGCGAGGGGTCACGCCTGTCCCCTCCACGGGGCAGCTGGGGGACGGTCCCCGTGCTGCTTCCACACCCCTGATCTTCCTCTCCGATTTCTGGGCAGGAGAAGGAGCAGCACCTGGCCATCCACAACATCTGCCGCACCAACAACACCCCCGAGTGGCTGCAGAGGCCGGCCAGGGGGCCCTGGGGGCTGCGGAGGCTGCGGAGGCCCATGATCCACATGGAGCAGGCGCTGCAGGACATCATCCGCCACCAGCGCGACCTCCACCACCCCGAGGCCGAAATCCTTCGCCGCCTGAGCAGGACTCACCGGAAGGTGCGAGCGCTCCTCAGCAACCTGGCGGGGCTCTTCCCGGCCCCCGGCCCCCGCCCCGGCCGCCGGCCCCTCCCCAGCCCCGCGGCATCCCTCGGCATCTTCCGACAGAAGCTGCAGGGCTGCCAGATCCTCTGGAGCTACGCCCGCTTCATGGCCGAGCGCAGCGCCGAGCTGGGCGCCGGGAGCCGCCGGACGCGCCGGGAGAAGGGGAGATCGCTCCGGGGCTCACGGCTGCCCGCACGGCCCTAGGGCAGCCCCGCCGGCACCGCAGCTCCCGTCTGCAGCTCCATCATCTCCATCATCTCCATCCCGTGTGAGGCCATCCCAGCCCCATTCCCAGGATGGAGAGGCATCCGACGGCCGGGATGCCCCACGGAGCCCCTCTCACCTCACCCGAGCGAGGGCTCGGATGCACTGACAGCATCTCCCGCCGCTTCGGCTCCTCGTGGGGACCCTGCTGTCCCCGAGCCGCCACTGGGCTGCAGGACAGCCCTGGCTGGCTCTCCCACATCCCGCCCCGCTTTCCCGTGGATCCAGGCGGCCCCAGTGGAGCCGGGTGTCCCCCGGGTGCCCAGCTGTTCCCTGTCCCCGAGCCCTGCCGGATTTTCCAGTGATTCAATGGGTCGGCTGACACAGCCTGACTCAGAGCTGCTCGCCCAGCACCCGCCACCGGCCCACGGAGAGCGCCGCTGCCACCGGCGGCTGTCACCGGTGTTGTCACCCCCTGCCTGCCCGCCGCCAGCTCTGCTCCCAGGGAGAAGCTGGGAGTGGAATCCCATGTCCCTGCACGGTCTGTGTCCCTCTGTGCTTGGTGTCCCCGAGCTCAGTGTCCCTTTGCACATCCCTGTATGCTCAGTGTCCCTGTGCTCTCAGTGTCCCCTGTGCTCGGTGCCCCTGTGCTCTCAGTGTCCCCAAGCTCACTCCTGCACACTGGGTGTTGCCATACTCCCAGCATCCCTGTCCCCTCCATGTCCCCCCCGAGCCTCCCAGGCTGTGCCACCACAGTCCTGACCGTGCCCAGCAGGGGCTCAGCTCTGGCCACTGCGCTGTGACAGTGGGTGACAGCCCCCACTGCCTCCCCCTTATTTATACATTAATATTGGTGTGTTTATTGTATTTATTGATTATTGCTATTAATTTAACTCCTGCAGCTTGCAGAAGTATTTAAGGACATGTCTAATATATAAATATCTATTTTTATTATATTTTTTTGTATGGTGTTAAACTATGAACATCACAAGGATTTATTTATGTATATTGATATTTTTGGTACACTTAGAAGGGCAGTGCCCCCGCCCATATGGCACTTCTTTATTTTTGTACAATGGCAGAAGGAAATAAAGTGCTGACCTTGGCCCATGGGCCACTGAGACGTCGTGTCCCTGTGTCCCTCTGTCCCTGTGTCTGTCCTGGTGGCTGTGGACAGGGAGAGGTTGTGCTCTGGTGGCCAGGCTGTGCCTGATGTCCTTGCCAGGGCACAGGGGATGTGACATGGGGTGCTGTGGGGCATGTGGGACAACATGGCATGGCACATGGCATGGCACAAGCTGGGATGTGGCCCGTGGCATGGCACAGGATGTGGCACTTTGTAGTGTGGCCCACGGCACGGGACACAATGTGGCACACGATGGGACGTGGCACAGAACATGGCACACGACACAGTGTGACACAGGGCGTGTGACATGACAGGCTGTGGTGTGCCACCACGGGGCCTGGCACCGCCAGGGAAGGGCCATGCCATGGAATGGCACAGGCCACACGACACCTTGTGCCACGTGTCACAGCCCCGTCTGGGCCATCCCCACAGCCACGCTGAGTGCAGTGTCCTGCGGCCTGGCCAGGGCCACCATGGGGACCGGGCCACCCACTGCCACCAGTCCCTCTGAGTCAAAAATCCTGAGACCTGGTCATGTGTCCCCGTGGAGTCACTCGTTCCCGAGGGTGCCGTGTGCGGCCGGAGCGCCCGGCTCTGCCACCGGCACCGCCTGACTCAGTCCTGGCAGAGCCTCCGGGACGGCCACCACGGCAGCTGGGGACACTCGTGGTGGGACAATGTCACCATGAAGCAGCCCGGGCCGGCTTGGCGTGCTGTGGGTGACCGTGGAAGTGACCGTGACTGTGCCACCACCAGGCCACCCAGCCAGCTCTGGAGAGGGCTGCGGAGGGGAGGGTGCAGGTACGTGACCCCCTGGGAGGGCTGGGGGACCCCAAACATGGGGTGACACCAGCTGAGTGTCACTGAGGGGGTGGTGGCTTCTCTGGTGTCCCCAAAGGGTCACCCAAGGGAACCCCAGTGCCCACTCACGGGAGAAGCCTGTGGGTGGCACCTGTGGGATGACACTGCTGGGGTGGCACCTGTGGGGTGACATTGGTGGGCACAGGGACAGGGGGGGCAGCCCTGGCAGGGACCCATCGTGAGTCGAAGGGGAATTCGGTGCCCTCCATTACTGAGCTCTGGATCTCCCTGTGCCAGGAGCCCCTGCCCTGCTCAGTGCCCCGGGAGGGCTCCCCGGACACCCCCGATCCCACCACAGCCTCGTCCCCACTCCTGGGGGACACCCGGGGCTTTTGGTGACCCTGGAATCTGGGTGTCCCTGGAATCTGGCTGTCCCCCTGCACGGGGACACCGCGGGATGGGGACCTGGAGGGGAGCCAGAGGGAGATAAGGATGGGGCGTGGGGGGAAATTATGGGGTGGGGCAGTAATGGGGGGAGCTGGGGCAGTTCTGAGAGGGGCTGGGGCAGGGGGGACAATGACGGGATGGGGAAGGGCAGCAGGGGACAGCAGCTGGCTGGGGAGAGGAAGGGGAAGGGGCAGGGGGCAGCTCCAGAGCAGGGATGGGATGGGTCAGCTCTGGGTTGGGATGGGGCGGCGGGGGCGATTATGGGATGGGGAGAGGCCAGTTCTGGGTTGGGGCAGCAGGGGGCAGCACGG
>VYZP01069294.1:0-64605 GCA_013400635.1 Hypocryptadius cinnamomeus | reverse complement strand
CAGGGATGGGGACAGGGATGGGACAGGGATGGGGACAGGGATTGGGACAGGGATGGGACAGGGATTGGGACAAGGATGAGAGGACGTGGAACAGGGATGAGAAGGGGGACAGCATAGGGACAGGGAAGAGGGAAAAGCAGGGGGACAGGGATGCAGCAGAGAGGCATCATGGGGACAGGAAGGGGACAGGGAAGGGGTGGGGTGTCTGTGATGGAGCTGAGGACAGCGAAGGGCAGGGATGCTCACAGGAGAGCGCTCGGAGGGGCCCAGAGGAGCAGCAGCACGGCACCGGTGGCCTTGGAACACCCTGGGCTTGTCCTCTTGTCCCTAGGCAGGTCGGCGGTGGGGATGGAGGGGGGCAGTGGGGGCAGTGGGGACACTGGGACACTGGGGACAGCTGCCCCCTCACCAACCTGCCCCAGCTCCTCCTGGGGCCCCCAAACCCCACAGGTCCCCGACCCTCAGTCTCTCCTGACAGGGAGGGCTCCCCCAGGCCCCGCTTCCCGTCCCCTCCTCGGGGCACGCCGGGACCCCCGCCCCCGTCACCGTCTCCTCACGCTCCCGCAGCCCCGCTCCTGCTGCCCGTCTCCACCGGGCATCGGCACAGGGTCCGTGCGGGGATATTCCTGCTGCCAAAGGGATTGGGGAAGGGATATTCCTGGGCATCATCTCCCCTCCTGGTACCTCCCACCCTGGCATCTCCCATCCTGCCATCTCCCTGTCCAGCCTGTCTGGACCAGGAATTCGGGTTTTCCCACCGGAGCATCCCCCCTGCACAGGTCCAGCGTCTCCCCGCGGGTTTGTCTTTTTTTCCTGGAGAAAACCCATCCTTTAATCCTAAAGCTGTTGCCCCAAGGGCTGAGCTGCAGGTGGGGACACCGGTGCCACCTTGGTGACCCCACCATGACCAGGGGTCCCACACCCCTCGGGGGACCCCAAAGCCCAGCTCAGCTCCAGCCTAGACTCAGTCACCCCTGGGAAATCCAAGAAAAGGGCAAATCCACGTCAACCCCTGCACACAACCCCCCCCGGACGTTCCCTATGCTAATAATTAAGTGCTATTAGTTCCTCAGCTAATTAGGTGTGTCAGGCCATCAGATGTCCATCAATATGTGGTGTGCTGCTCCCCATATCCCAAAAAGACTGGGATGAGGCTGCAGGGAGGGCGATGGAGCTCATTGTCCCCACCGTCCACAGTCCCCAGCTCATCCCTGATGTCCCGCTAAGACCAGACTGGGCTAAACTGGGCTGGGGCATCGATGCCACCGGCACACCAGGCTGGTCCTTGCACGGGGAAACTGAGGCACGCAGCAGCTATGGCCCGACCCCACCAGCACAGAGGGGTCTTCTTGTCCCCCCTCGCCGTGTCCCCCCCCAAAGGGAGGAGGCCCGGGGTCGTGGTGGCTCTTGCGTCATCGTTCCTGGACTGCCACCGCCTGTTCACCTGCCGGGGCACAAACTTGCTAAACCTGATTAAAACTTCAGTTCGGCCCCGGTGAGAAAAAAATACAGAGAAGGACAAAAAAATCCATTTGACCTGTTTTTCACCCAAATCGGGCAGCGAACAGCCCCGCAGTGTCCTGATCCCGTGGAGTCCCCACGAGCCGGTGACCCAGCGCCCTCCTGTCCGCTCCGGCACCCTCTGCCCGCTCCAGGCAGGGGACAGCCCCACCGAGGAAAGGGTTAACCCTGGGGGGGCCGGTCCGGCCTCTCCCCGGGTGGGTTTGTCCTTTTTCCTGCAGAAACCCACCCTTTACTGATAATACTTTTGCCCAAAGGGATGGGCCAGCGGCGGGCTGGGGGACACCGCTGCCACCGCGGCCATCCCACCGTCACCGCGGAGTGCGGCACCCCACCGCCACTTCCCGCGCCTTCCATCCCTCCAAAACCCCAAACAAAGCCCAAACCAGACCTTTTTACCTCCTTCATTCTATTGCCTGCTCCGGCAGCCAGCGGGGAAGCCTCGGCCCGGGGAGGGGGACCCGGGGGTGACAGTGCTTGCGGCTGCCGAGTCCCAGCACCGCGCCTTCTCCGCCGCTCCTCGACATCCCCGAACCCCACCTGAACCCCTCCCTTAGCTGGACTTCAATTCATCCCTTCCAGGTCACTCACTTCCCCGAGCCCTTGTTAAACAAAAGAGGACACAGAATACAGTGAGACATCAACTTTTTCAAGTTTATTTGGAAGAATAAGCCCTCTGACTTCCTGATTCTCAAGTTCAATTACAGTAATGATAGTCGATCCGACGATTCTCTCCCCGCCACCCCCCTTCTCCTCCCCTCTGACACCACAGGCTGGCTGCCGGACCGGTATATAAACCCAGAGAAGTCCCCCAGTATGAACATGAATTTCTGAAAACTTCCTCTGCCAACACCAATCCCTATTAAGTCGCTCCCGGGACGCGGCTCACAATGAAGTTCGTGCCGGCAGGTAAAAAAAAAAAAAAAAAAATCAACTTTGGGGATACTATTTCCCCTTCTCCCCCTCCCCCTTTTTTCCTCCCTCTCCCCTCCTTTTGCCGGTGATGCTCGGGTGCAGGCGGGTCCCGGTTGGATGCCGCCGCTGGAGCCGGAGCGAGGGCTCCCGCCGCGCCGCGTCCCCCCCGGGATGAGCATCTCTGGGAATTGGCAGCGGGAGCGGAGCGCGGCGCTGGCGCGATCCAGCCAACATCTGGACACTTATATAACTGGAAATGCTTCCAAGGAAAAAAAAAATCTCAAGGAGGGGGGGATTTTTTTTTATTATTTTTTGTACTTTTGAATAGTTTCCCCCCCGCTCCCGCTTTTCCTCCTTCTGGGTCTCCCGGTGCCTCAAGCCGCTGCCGTGCCGGGAGCGGTGGAAAGATGGGGAGGCTGCCAAGTGCAGGAGGGGGAGTCGGAGTGAGCAGCCCCCAGCCCAGAAGCCGTTCTGGGGGTCCCACGGGGCAGCACCCACCGGGGACTCCCCATCCACCCAGATCCCGGCACACGTGGGGCAGAGGCTCCCCCTGCCCAGCTGTGAATGGGCGGAACAGCGGCCGGGGGGGCACAGCGAGAGGGGCTCCTGAGGGTCCGGGAATCCGTGGGAACACGCGGGGCCCCGGGGGCGCGGGGGGCAGGGTCCCCCCGTCCCGCGCGCGAGGGGAGCGGCGGGTCAGGGACTGGAACACGCCCAGGTAAATCCTCTCCCACCTGGGCAGGGTAAATAAATCGAGGCTCGGATTACCCGGCACCGGCGGCACGTCCGAGGCGCTGACAAGTGCGGGCGGCTTCGGCGCTCGTCACTGCCCGGGGACAGCCCCGCCGCGGCGGGGCCCGGGACCCCCACCCTGCCGGGGCCCTGCTGGTGGCATCCGGGTCACCCAGCGGCGGGGACACCCTGGCCACCCTCCCCGAGGTCGCCCAGCGCAGTGTCGGGCTCCGGAGGCGGTTTGGCCTCTCCGAGCAGGGATGGATCCCGGTTTGGGGGGGTCCCAGCGGATTGGGGCTTGCAGCGCCCCGCTCTCAGGAGGGAACGCCGGGGCGACAGAGCTGCCGGAGGCTCAAGGGTCCCCTTGTTCCTCGTCCAGGGATTTCCTGGCTGGAGTCTCTGGCAGCTGCGTCGTCTCTCCCCAGGGCTCCTCGGCGCTGCGCCCACTTCTCAGACGGGGAAACTGAGGCAGGCGGTGGGGCCGGGGGCGGGAGGAAGGAGGGAGGGCACGCCGAGAGCAGGTTTCCTTGCGGGAGCCCCGCTGAGTCAGCCGGGCCGGGGTGGGGCCTTGCTCCCGAAGAGCCCGGACCAGGATAACGGAGGAAAAAGCGTCTTGCACGTTTGATTAAACACGACAGGTCGCCACCGGGCCGGTTGCGAAATGTGGGAATGCTGCGGGGCCCCCCGCCGGGAAGGGAGGCGGGGGAGCGCCTGCCGGGGGGCAGGTGAGGGGGACGGCAGCGGGATGGGAGCTGCGGCACGGCCGGGACGGCAGAACGGGGGTCTGGGGGATTCCAGCTGAGCTGGACGCACACCCAAGTGGGTGAGCTCCTGCTCCAGCTGGACACCCTCCCTTTGGGTGCCTGGAACTGGGATTCATCCTGGGTGGATGCATCAGCGGCAACGTGATGGGCCAGCACCGCCTCGTCCCGGTTCCCACCGTGACCGCGGCCTCTCTCCCCACACAGGCGTCGTGCCCTTCGTGGCCCTGCTCCTGCTGCAGCGGCGGCCCGTGGCCGGCCGGGCGCTGCTGGTGACCGGCTCCGGCTGCCCCAGCCACGGCTTGTGCCGCTCCAGCGTGCAGGAGCAGACCCGCAGGCAGGTGGCCGTGCTCAACGCCACCGCCCAGGAACTCTTCAGCCTCTACGTGAGTGGCGCTCGGGGGTCGCGGCGGGGAGGTTGAACCGCAAGCGCATGAAGGGGGAGGGCTGGGGACACCGCGGGGACGGTGGCGGGGGGGGGCACAGGGGACATGGGGGGACGCTCGCCTCTCCTCTCCCAGCTGAAGTGCCAGGGAGAGCCGTTCAGCAGCGAGAGTGACAAGCTCTGCAACCCCGCCGGAATCTTCTTCCCCGCTTTCCGCGTGAACCGGACGAGCGAGAGGAAGGAGGTGATGGTGGCCATGTACAAGCTCTTCGCCTTCCTCAACGCCTCGCTGGGCAACATCACGCGCGACCAGGAGGAGCTCAACCCCATGGCCAAAGAGCTCCTCGAGCGGCTCCACAACACCACCAAGACCACCCGAGGCCTCATCTCCAACCTCACCTGCCTCCTCTGCAAGAACTACAACATCTTCCAGGTGGATGTCAGGTACGGGGACAGCTCCAGGGGCAAGAGCGCCTTCAAGAAGAAGCAGCAGGGCTGCCAGGTGCTCAGGAAGTACGTGCAGGTCATCGGCCAGGCGGCACGTGTCCTCCTACCTCATCTCGGCCCCTCATGAGCGCCCGCCCCGGCTATGCTGCCTCTCTGCTGCTGGGCGGCCCCCGCAGCTGCCTCCCGCATTCCCGCCTTCCTATTTATTACCCGGACCCTTCGCCGGCCCCATCCGCCCTCCGGTAATTTATTACTCCTCGAGGGGGTGAACTTTGTCGCCCGGAGTGTCCCGGGCAGAGCAGAGCCAGCATCCAGCAGGACGAGGCAGCGCATCTCCGAGGAGCACGGGCTGGTCTCGGGATGTGCCTCAGCCATCCCCGGGCTCCCGTGGCGTGTGGGGAGCTGTGGGAGTGGCAGCAGGGCCGGACTCTGTCCCCCACGGACGGTGTCATCACGGGGAGCACCCGGACAGACGCCCTCGAGCACCGTCTGAAAGCTGTCGCTTCCCTGGAGAAAGGATTGTGAGGATGGACATTGGGACGCAGGGACGTGGGGACACGGGGAGACGCTCCCCCTGCACATTTTAAGACTGGGCTCCCCTGCAAGGAGCCAAACTGAGGGTACTGGTGGCTGTGCTGGCTGGGGCTGGGTCCCGCTGTCTGGGACAAGGCCACCTGTGTGGGGCAGTCACCACACTGTGGAGCATCATTCCCCCGCGCGGGCACGGCGGGGCACGGAATCTCCTCTCTCTCCATGGAAAAATGCTTTTCCCTTTGGAAGAGCTCTGAATGCACTAACGGCCAAGTGCTGGGCTTTGAACGTCTGAATGCAGCCTTGGCGTGGGGGCGTGGGACAAGGGGACACGGGGACATGGTACACGGGGACATGAGACACGGTACATGGGGACACGGGACACGGGGACATAGGGATGTGGGACATGGGGACGTGGGGACACAGGGACGGGCCCCAGGCCGGTGGCAGGTGGCGCTGGCTCGCTCCTGGCACCACAGCGGGCGGTGAGAGCTATTTATTGCCTCCGTGGAAAGCCCAGTGTGCACTGAGAACTGACTTTTAATAATATTATTTCCAATAATAATAATAATTAATAATATTTGTGATAATATATTTCTGGAATTCTATTTAAATATTTATTTTTTTATACTTCTTTTCTTGTTTTTTTAAAATAAACCAATATAAACAGACTGTATTTGGCTGCTCTTCCTTGGGTGCCTTTTGTTCTCACCCTCAGACACCTGCTCCCCTAAAGCACCCTCAGGGAAAAAACCCCTCAAGGCATCGCTGTGGATCACAGTTCCTGGTCACCTTGTTCCTTCCTCCCTTCCCACCTGCTATGGGATGGCTGGTTGGAAATATATTTTCCCAGGAGGGGTGAATGTTTACATTGACTCACCAGCTGCTCAAAAGTGCTGGGACGATGTGGGACCATCGTGGTGCAGGGATTGTCCTGGCACGGGGAGCATCGTGGTGCGGGTACCATGGCAGTGTGGGGAGCGTCGTGGCATGGGCACCATCACAGTGAGGGGACCAGCCCAGGGTGTGGAGCACCGTGGTGTGGGGAGCCCCACTCCGGCAGCCCTGGAAGTTCCTGTGGAAACAGAGAAAGGCTGGGAAGAGGCTGAGGGAGCTGAGTGAGCATGTGTGAGGTGGAGGGGACACACCAGATAGAATCAAAGCCGCTTCCCAGGCTGTGCTGGGAGAGGCTCAGCAGAGCTTTGCCGGGGCCAAGACCACCTAAGGCTGCACCAGTGGCCCGGTGCTCAGCGAGCGCCTCGCATGGGGCTGTATCGGTTAACAAGAGCCTGATTATACAGGAGACGTTGGAGCAGGATGATGAAATTTTCCTCCTCCTCCAGAGCCCTTGGGCCACTGGCCAAACCTCCCAGGCATGAGACAGCAAGCGGATGAGCTAAGATCCTGTGTGATCATCTCTCGTGTCTCAGAGGAGCCTCGACCTAAAGATCACCACAGAAATTCAGAAGTTGCCCCCTAAGCCCCTCTTCCTCTGCCCTGCAGGGCCCTGTCACCCAGTTGTGCCCCCCAGCTCCTATGGGAGTTTTCATGGCATGGGTTTGACCCCAGACTGGCACTGCCTTGTGCCAGTGGCAGCCTCGTGCTGCACCAGTGGTGACAGCAGGGCCAGCGGTGCCCATTTCCAGCCTGGTTCTGCTGTCCCTTCGTGGAAGGGGCGAATGCCAGAACAAACTGGCTCCTCCATCCCACAGCCAGGGCACCCAGCGACATCCCTGGATGCCATGGTGTCTCCCCATGCATGATGTGGCTTTCCTTCCACCATCCAGCCTGCCACCAGGGAAGGGACCCTGGGTGTCCCCTGTGTCCCTGCCCAGGAGGACGCCCATTTTGGGACTGCAGCCCATTTGTGGGGCTCGTTTCCTGCCTGCACTATGGGGTGCAATGTACCCAAAGCAATACAACCCTCCCCAAAACACAGGCATGGGCCAGGGCATCATGACTTTAGGATGGGCATTATGCCCCGGGGCCAGTCCTGCAGCACTTGTCACCATGGCACCCTGATGGCTGCCAGGGTCACCCTGACCCTGCAGCTGGGGACACACAGGTGTCCCCATGGCTATTGTTACCACGGCATTATGTGGCCAACATTTCCCATGCTGGGAAGTCCAGGGCTGGACATCCAAACGTAGTCTTTCCTTGTGCCAACACCACAGTTCATCCCCGCCAGGGATGTGGAAGGTGCCGTGGGGTGCCACCAACCCGCCCCGGGCAGCTCCAGGGCTGCCAGGGCCCGGGGGCAGGGTCGGGCCCGGCGGGGCCGGGAGCTGGGCTGGGGACGATGTGAGCGAGGAGCTGTGCACATCTGGATTTCTCACGCTTGCGTTCAACATCCCTCCTCAACCAGATGGCAAAAATAAATAAATAGAATAAATCACAGCCTCCTGACATAAATCGGGAACTCACGCCCCGGCTCTGCGTTTCATGAGTCTCCCTGGAAGACAGTCCAACACAGGCGAGGACAATGGGTTCACTTCTCCCCCGTGTCGGGTCATTCCCAGTTAAGGCTCATTAGCAGCAGGCGGGGGATTAACTCTTCCTTCCCTGGAAACGCGTGGACAAGCCCCGAAAATTCCCCAAATCCCTTCCTCTACCCTCCCGTGAGGTTTTGGAGTCGGGGCCGGCGGTGGCCCCCGGCTCGTGCCATCGCCCCAGCGAGGCAGGACGCGCTGCTCTGCTCATCCCAGACTCGGGAGGGATGGAAAGGGCTTTCGATTACCTCAGCCAGCGGCTGATCCCACCCAGCCGGCGCCCCGGGGAAGCGGGCCAGCCCCGCGAGCCGGACCGGGAGCACCGCGAAGGAACCGGCGCTGCGGTTCCCCAGCGGCACCGGCAGGGCCCTGTCAGCGACTCCCCTTCGGCCCCAGGACCAGAGAAACTTTGTTGGCTGGGACGAGAGGCAGGAGGGGCTCCGGGGAGCCATCCGGTGCGATGGGAGCGATGCCCGCGCCCCGATAACGGAGCGGCCTGACCACGGGCCCCGAGCGGCGGGTCAGCGCTGCCTTCGGGGAGCGGGATACGTGAGGAGCTGCTCCTGCCCGCGGTGAAGTCAGTGCCGCTGCCTGGGTGTGACTGACTGACCTCAGCCCTTGGCCCCGCGGCGCGGATCATGTGCTGCCTGACGCCGCGCGAACCCGGCCGGACGGGCCCAGCGCTGCCCCGGGGCCACCGGCCAGACGGGACTCGCCGTCCGCGGGGCAGGTGCGGGGCTGGGGCACCGCCGGCCGCGCGTCCCCTCCGCGGCGTGACCCGCGCTGCATCCCCGGCACCGAGCCGGCGGGAGCATCCCAAGCGGGGCTGATCTCGCCGGCAGAGCCGGGGGTGGCGGTCGGGTCGTTCCCTGAGAGATCCCAGGTGGAGCATGCCGCCTTCCCCCGTGTGCACCCAGGCTGGTGTCGGAGCCAGTGGTGCCCACGGCAGAGCCCCTTCCCCATCCAGGGGTGTCCCCGAGGCTCGGCACCGGCCAGACACGTTTGGCTGGTGACCATCCCCCCCAGCAGGTCCCCAAGCCGGGTCCCCGAGGACGGGAACATCGCATCCCGAGGGCCGGCTGGAGGCTCCATCCCGGGCTGGCCGCCGGCCCGAGCACGCAAAGCAGAGCCGAGCCCATCTGAAACGCATTCGGGCACTGTTGCTGCAATAGCAGATGCTCCTGCGGGTCGCCGGCCACATCACAGCCCGGCGGAGCGGGAACCACACGCTCACATGGGAAGAAACAGTTCTTGTCCCAAACGGCTCGCACTCCTAATTGGGGACCAACCGTGACAAATAAACAAGACAATGGGCTGGAGGCGAGACGAACGCAACCTCTGTCGCAGGACCCGGCTCCGAGAGCCGCCCCCGTGCCCAGCAGGGGACCTGGCACAGACCCGCAAGAGCCGGGGGGAGGGCAGCGGCCAGGATCCGGACCCCCCGGCAGAGCCACTCTCTGTGTGACACCGCTGGAGCTCGGGGTTGGGTCGGGAGCAGGATGACACATCCCCAGTGGTCCCCTGAGACCCTCGTCGGTAGCTTTGCTCAGCAAGTGTTTAGTCTCTTTTGGAGCGGGGTCAACTCCAGCCCTGTGGAGCTGCTGGAGCGGCCTCTCCTTGCTGCACCCCAGCTTGGGGCTGGCTGGGGTCCCCCCGCACGGGGCTGAGGGACCCTTCTCCCTCGGGGAGGGGATGCTTCGGGCTGCCTTGGGGCCAGGGGCGGGGCCAGCCCCGGGGATCTGATAGCGCTGTTATCTCGGCGCAGCTATCGCCCTCCAACAGAGACCGGGGCACTTCCGCAGCCTCGGCTGCCCTTGGCACTGATGCAGGAGCCTCCATCAAGTGCTCGGTGCCCTGGCCAGACCCTCAGCATGCAGAGCACCCGGTCATCAGTGCCCAAACGGGAGTGAACATCCCGGCTCTTCCACCCCTGCTCTGCTCGGGTCTCATGGGATGTGGAATCTGCCTTGAAGACTGAGCCCAAAGCCCAAAATTCAGCAGGACCTGTGAGGTTGAAGCTGTTTGAGACACATCTGCTTAACAAGGCATTTCAGATGGCCTGAACCTACATAATTCCTGGCCCTGAGGGGGAAATCAGGGCTCAAGGGAAAGATCTCACCTAAGGAAAGGGAGAGCACTTTGTGATGAAGCAGAAGGCTGGCAAGAGTGAAGAGATGGGAAGAAAAGTGTTTGGAAGCAAATCCCAAGCAGGCTCCCAGAAGAGCAGGCAACACTGGGAGAGACCCATTAGGATGGCAGGGATGGTAGGGAAGGACCAGCCCTGGGACGAAGCAGGAGCTGTGGCAGGTCTCCAGGCTCCTTGGAGCCAGGGCTGCAGAGAGGGCACACACCACTGAAGCCCCCTGTACCCCTCCTGCTGCTCCAGCTGGTGGACTCCAGCCCTGTAGGGCACACAGGGTTGTGTCACGTTTGGTTGCACATCAGTGCAGCTCTGGGGGAAGATGAGCCCCTGCTGTCCCTTTTCCCACTAAAACTAATTCAGGGAGTCAGCAAAAGGAGTGGAGATTCCTGGAGAAACAGAAGAAAGGGAAGCAGAGGTTCCTCTCAATATGAAGGGGAGAAGGACAACAGCCCTGGCTGAGACTGATGGGTCTGTCCCTGCTCTTTGCTCTCCCCACGCTCTCCAACCCCAGGGCACAGCAGCAGTGGCACCACAGGGGAAGAGGGGGATACTCCCTGCTAAAACTGGGGATGTCCTACTCTTTATTTCCCTACTCAGGGCTTCACCCAACACCAGCAGGACTCCTCTGCTGAGGACCCCCAGCCCATGCCTGCAGCAAGGCAGGGACTGAGCCCTGATGGGCACCTTGGGTGTCCCACTGAACTCGGCCGCACCTCCCTCACCTGACTGAGCTCACCACGAGGATGCCAAACTTCCCCCCTGGCCTTCAGTGCATCTGGGACAGGTTTTAGGGCCAGAAGAGTTGACATGTTCATTTATTACAGCAGAATGAAGTGCTACCTGGCCTGGGTCACGCTCCCCTCTTGTTTCCTAAGAAAACAAGGTGTGCGTGCAATCCCGCCGGGCGAGCGTGTGCGCGCCTGTGGCTGCCAACCAAATTTGACTAAGGGCCCGAGGCTCCAGAGATAGGAAGTTCCTACACGTCTTGTGAAGACAGGAGTGGGAGAGGAGCAAGATCCAAATGAGGCCCCGCGGCAGCAGCATGAACCCAGCTCTTAAAAGCCACCAGAGATTCTCTGCAGCTGGGCACTGTGAGGCACACACCTGCTCCTAGAAAGATTTCACCTTGCTTTTTTCTCCAGCCCGGCATTTCCCACATAGGCTCTGCTGTTGGGGCAGGAAGGACTGAGATGGGTGGGTGAAGTCTGTCTCTTCCTGGCAGCCCTGGTGAGATGCTTGCCAGGCTCTGGGATGGGGATTTCCATGCGGAAGCTGTGGTCACCCCACCTTGGTGTTGCCAAATTGTGCTGGCAAACACCTCACCTTGGTGCTGCTGTGTGTCAGCCTGCTGTGGGGCAGCACTGGCTCTCTGAGGTGCTCATCACCCTGGGCTCACAGGTGACCCCAACACCTTTGGTCCCATCACCCCAGCACCACTGGTCACCATTTTCCTGACATCACCATCCCCCATCACCCTGACACACTGGTCCACATCATCCCAGTGCCCCAACAGGACCAGTCCCCACCACCCCAGCACCACAGGTCCCCATCAACCCAGCACCACCAGTCTCCAGGAGCTGCAACCCTTCAGGATTTACCAATCCCTAGGGACAAAGTGAAAGGCTCTCTCCTTTCCTAACCCTGCTGTAATTAATGTTAAAGCTTCCCTTGCTCCCTCCAGCACTCCTGGGCAGAGTGGCCCAGCCTGGCTCCCGGTGCCGGCGGGGAGAGCTCTGCAGTCCCGACCCCGGGCGCATCCACATCCTCGCATGCTCGCATTGCAGCCAAGCCCGGGAGGAAACAAGCCCCAGCTGTGCCTCTTCACAGCTACTGTGACCGGGCTCTTCCCCCAGAAGGTCTCGGCCGAGCAGCGGGAGGGAGCTGCCCCACCGTGCCGGAGCTGGGGCAGAACAAGCCGCACTTCATGGATTGGAGGTGCAGGGTGCAAGGGCTCCTTGCTCCCCATGCGGCAGCCCCGACCTGCCACACCACGGCCTGGGGAAAGCCGGGATAAGACAGGTCCCATCCCGCGTTCTCGGGGCTGGTTCCGCGCAGGGCTGTGTTTACATGTCCCCGTGCCGGCCCACATCTGTGTTTATGTGTGTGTTTCCGTACGGGTGCGTGTGGCTCCGTGTGTGTGGCGGGGTTTCTGGGTGTGTACGGGTGTCTCTTCGCGTCGGGCTCTCAGTTAACCTCTTAGAAAATGAAAACAAGCCTGGAAGCCTGGCAGCTGTTGCCGAGCCCTGCTCTAGCACCGCTTCCAGACAGACGGTAACCGCAGGTCTGATGACCGAGCACACACACGCTTCCCTTCGGGCCTTAATTGCGCCGTGAGATATTCTGAAACAAAGGAAATTAAAGACTAAACTGATAGCAATAAATATGTCACGGGAGCAACGGGAGGCAGGCAGCTCCCTGGGCGGCTGGGAACTGGCAGCAGGGAGGGAGAATGGGATCGGGAGCTGCTGGAGCTGTGGGCAGGAGACCAGGCTTGGTCAGGGCTCTGCCGAAAGTTGGGTGGGCATTGGCAGCGCTGCTGACCCTGGGAGAGGCCTGGGAACGCTCCAGCACAGACGGGCTGGATGGCCACGTTGGATTTCTCATGGAAACTTGTGTAGGTTCTTGCCAGGTCCCAGGATTTTTTTTTTCCCTTGTCTTTGCCCAGATTTTCTCTAAGCGGTTCCTCTGATTCCCTCCAGCTGCCTGCACGCGAGCTGTGCAGCAAACGCCTGGAGAGAGGTGGGAGGAGAGATGCCACTCTCTCCCAGTGGGCACATAGCTGGTGGCACCAGAGGGGACTGCTGGGCACAGATCTGTTTGCCTGCAAAGGTGTCAGGACCAGTTTAGGGGCTGAGCTAGATTTGGACCACCAAAATGGTGCTCAAGGATGGGACGGGAGAGCACTGGGAAGCCGAGCTGGTGCAGGCAGGCTTCAGAGCAGGGATGAGGAGGATCTGGCAGCAACTTTGGCAGCGGCTGGCAGAGCATGGGAATCACTCTTCCACCAGCTGCCAGCTCATGAGATGAGGTGATCACTCTGAGAAAGCTCCGACCCAGCATGGGAAACAGCCTGGCAGAGGGGCAGGGAAAGCCCAGCACCTGCTGAGCCTGAGAAGGTGGAGTGCGAGGTGCAGGGGATGTGGTGGAGCAGGGCAGAGCGCTCTGCTGTCCTCCAGTGGAGGGTGGGACAAGACACTCCCGGGCCTTGACCACAGCGAGAGATATTCAGGAGAGATCTTCCTGATTTTCCAGGATTGCTGCCTGTGGAAGAGCCCCAGGGAGAGACAGGACAGGGATGCAGAGCAGGCAGCTCACTCCCACACAGGAGCTGCTCACCGCAGCATCTCCAGGCTTCACTCCCCAATTCCACAGACTTTCTCCCAACCTCAGCTTCCCAGCTGGGATGTGCAAGCAGCTCGGTTGAGAGAAGATGGAAGCAAGAGTGGCTCGGACACGGCAGGATGAGGGGTTGAATTCAGGCAGCAGAAATGCTTTGCTGGGCTAAATCCCTTCTGGAGCCAGAAGGTTTTTTGGCGTCCTCACAGCGGTGTCCGGCCTATTGTGGGAAAGCACTGAGCGGCGGTCCCAGCGCTGGAGGCAGTGTCACACGGCTCGCGGGGAGTGCTGTGGAACCAAGGCACTTCTGGCTGAAAAACATCTTTCCATAACCACAGGGGAGGAGAGAGCCAGCTGGGCAGAAAACACAGGCAGGGCAGTTCCCTAGAAATATCCAAACACCTCCAAAAAATAACCTGAGGTAGCAACTGTCCCCAGCCCCGTGGCTGGGTTCATCCCGTTTGTATCTCCCAAATCCCCTGGCTCTCCCAGCTCTGCTATTCCACTCTTCTGGCGCAATTCCTGCCAAGTTCCTCGGGCGCTGATCCAAAAGGCAGCTGGGTGTCCCTGCGGCACCCGCAGCCTTTTTGCTGATGGGCACTTTGCTGGGGCAGCTTCCCTTCCCGGGAGCCGGAGGGGAAGGAAGCGCGGCCGGCGGGGCTGGCAGTGACCCGTGATGCTGCCAGGAGTGGCTCGACGTGTGGCTGCCACTTCCGCTGCTCGGAATTGCGAAGCCGCTGCCTCGGGGCACTGCAGGCAGCTGGCAGGGAGGGACGGGCCAGGGCGCTCCATCCCAGCCTGAAATCCTGGCCGGTGGCCACCTGCCATTCCCGCCGGGATATGTCGGGTGCCAGAGGCAGGCGCAGCCCCGCGGGGTCAGCCCGCAGTTCCCGGTGCCGTGTGCTGGGAGAGAGCCAGACCTGCCCCCCGGCTGGTGCTGGCACGGGGAGCCTTCAGGTGCTCAGCCTGGTCTGGAGCCCAGGAATTTGGTCCAAGTATGAAGCAGCCCCGAGGAGTAGGGCAGGAGGGAGGCACTGTGTGGAATCCTGCAGTTCGCTGGAGCTTGAGCATCTCTCAGTCCCAGCTGCAGCTGCTGTCAGAGTCCATACTGGGACCAGTGGTATTTAGGATCTGCATTAGTTACACAGAGGAAGGGATGGAGGGCACGCTCAGCAGGTTTGCAGGTGACACTGAGCTGAGGGTGCAGTGACACACCCAGAGGACAAGGCCATCCACAGGGACCTGGGCAAGCTCAAGCAGTGGGTCCATAAAAATCTCATGGGGTTTAACTGGACCAGTGTTGCTGCTGCACCTGGGTTGGGGCAACCCCTGGGATCAGTTCAGGCTGGGGATGAAGGGATCAAGAGCAGCTCTGAGGAGAAGGACTTTGGGGTGCTGGTGGGTGAGAGCTGGCCATGGCCGGGCCGTGTGCACTGGACCCAGACACCCCCCATGCCCTGGGCTGATCCCGCAGCGTGGGCAGTGAGGGGGATTCTGCCCCTCTTGCCCCACTCAGGTGAGACCCCACCTGCAGAGCTGCCCCAGCCCTGGGGCCCAGCAGAGGAGGGATCTGGAGCTGCTGGAGCCAGTCCAGAGGAGGCCACAGAGATGCTCCAAAGACTGGAGCCCCTCTGCTGTGAGGAAAGGATGAGATAATTGGGATTGTTCCTCCTGGAAAAGATAAAATTTTGGGGTGATGTAATTGTGGCCTTACAGTTCCTAAATGGAACCTACAAGAAAGACTTTTACAAAGATGACAGGACAAGGGGGAGTGGCTTCCCACTGCCAGAGAGCAGGGTTAGGTGGGATACTGGGGAGAAATTCCTCCCTGTGAGGATGGGGAGGTCCAGGCACAGGGTGCCCAGAGCAGCTGTGGCTGCCCCTGGATCTCTGGCAGTGTCCAAGGCCAGGTTGATTGGGGCTTGGAGCAGCCTGGGATAGTGGAAAGGGTCCCTGCCCATGGCAGGGGGTGGAGTAGGATGGGCTTTAAATGTCTCTTTCAACCCAAACTACTCCTCAGACACGTGAGAAGAGCAGAGGAGACTGTTTGATGCTGCCCACCCTTGATGCAGGAGACAGCTGAGTCTCTGGATCCATGAGGATCCTTCCCGGCTGTGTGCCACGCTGGGAAGAGGAAGGAGACGGGCAAGGCAGCTTCTCTTTGAGTCTCAGTGGGAAAGCACCAGGAATCAGAGCACCTTGGGCAAGGGGAAACCCAAGGTTCTCCCCCACCTTTGTTAATTCATGTCCGTGGGTGAGACATCCCGAGACGCCAGGGAAATCACTCCACTGCTCCCTGGCCCATCACGGAGCAGGCTGCGGCCTCGCAGTCCCACGCAGCCTGGCTGTTCCCATATCCCCCTCCTTCTTCCCCAGGTGAGCCTCCGAGAAAGAACTTCCCACCAAGAACAGACTTGCCTTGCTCCCAGCGAAGGGAATCTGCACCCTCGCTTGGCTTAGGAATTGACTGTTACTCAGAAGGGATCCAGCTTTCTCCGTAAGCTCCTGCCTGGCGAGGGGCAGCTGCCGTGCCTGGCCTCCTCTTCCTCCCGGCCCACGCAGGTGGGAGAAGTGCCTGGCACAGAGCTCCTGCTTTCCTGAGCAAAGGAATGTTCTTTGGCTGTGGGAGCAGCAGCAGGAGAGCAGGTGGGCTCCCAGGAATGAAGTGTTTTTCTGTCCTGCCTTGGCTTGAGGAGGCCAGCGCTGCCCTCGCTGTGTCCTGGAAGCAGAGGCTGGAGTCAGGGGAATTTTATCACCCTACTTTACCTGCTGTCTTCAGAAAATACCACAGATAAGGCTCAAAACCAGTCCCCCAATTCAGTGTGGCTCCTGAGTGTCCTCACAGAAATCCTCCTGAGACAGTTTTTCAGCAGAAAACCAAGTTTCAGAGGAACTGGAAATAGACAACAAAACCACCTGAACACGACCCATAACTCAGCCCCATGAGATTCCCATCTCATTCCATCTTTGCTCCACTGTCATACACCAAACCATCTTCTCTCATGTCCACCCCATGAGCCAGCCTAAGGCAGGCTGTGCTCACCCAGGGAGTCCCTACACAGCTCCCAGGAATGCTGCTCACACCACAGGATTCATGGGGATCAGTGCTAATCTCCAGACTCACTAAACCCAAAGAAAGTGACTCTTTGTTTCTCAAAAAATCTGCAAAAATACTGAAATCAGCAAAATCCTCATCCTTCCTGCACCACTAAGCGATGGCTAAACATTATTCTAGATCAAAGGAAGACAGGAAGGGCCAGATCAGACCTAAAGCCCATCCAGCCCATCTCTGCCTCCAGCAGTAACCCCAATAGATGCTCCAGAGGAAGGTGCAAAGCCTCCTCAGTGCACAGACACAAAATAATGTGTCTGATCAGGACTTCTGATCATCCCCCACAAGGGCACAGGAGCAAGCCCAGAGGTTTTGCTGGCCAAGACCAGTGGGATGCAGGTGGGATCCACAGCAGCTCATTCAAAGACCAGTGTTAGGGGGGAGATCTCCCTCTGCAGATAACAGAGAGAAGGATGAAAGGCTTCCTTCAGTGATTCAAAAGGAGAGCCTGTCTCCACTCTGAATCACCCTGGGAAAGAGCTGATCTCTCTTCATTGACCAAATACGGAGTTTAAGGCCGTTGGCCTTCAGTCAGAGCTCTGAAACACCTCAAATTGGAGTGGGTGCACCAACAGAAAGGGTTTCAGCTTCAGCAACATCCCTCCATATGCACCTCTCTTTGATGCCTCCCTCAAATACCAAATGTCACCACTAAGGTGACAGGATGATAGGAGAAAGTGAGATGGCCCCCAGAAGACCACTAAATTAAGGGAAAATTAATTTCCCAAAGTCCTGCTTCGCAAGGCTCTCCAGTAATATTCTAGACTAACAAAGGAAACTCCTCACAGAAATCTACACAACATCAGAAATGGCAGAGAAGCATCTGTTGAGAGCACCGTGAAGAACTGAGCTCTGTCAAATCACTCCTGGCTGGCAGAGTTGTGACCTCAGGAGATCACTTGCACTTTGAATTTCAGCTTCTCTCTCTTTATAGTGGGCATAAAGCTCATAGAATTGTAGAATAATTTGGGTTGGAAGGGACCTGAAAACTCATCCTAACCTGAAAACTCACCCCCTGCCATAGGCAGGGACACTTTCCACTAGCCCAGGCTGCTCCAAACCCCTCCCAACCTGGCCTTGGACACATCCAGGGATCCAGGGGCAGCCACAGCTGCTCTGGGCACTCTGTGCCAGGGCCTGCCCACCCTCCCAGGGAACAATTCCTTCCCAATATCCCACCTAACCCTGCCCTCTGGCAGTGGGGAGGCATTCCCTGTGTCCTGTCCCTCCCTATATGAGATGTTCAACCTCCTTTACAGAGAACCTTGTGACCTGTGGATGCAATAGGAGCTGATGGATTAATGGAATTACTAATGGAAAGCAGAGGAAACAGCAGCTGAAAACCCCAAGCCTGCCCACGGGCAGCGTTTCCTGCCACAGTGATGCACAGGGGCTGGTGGTGACAGCAGCAGAGCTCCTGTGATGTAATACCTCCAACGCCCCGGAGCTCCCGGCGGCTCCGTGCGATGATCCCGGCAGGTCTGAACAGGAGCCACAGCGCACGCGGTCCCGCACGGCCTCCTCAGCCCGGCACCTCAGCGACGAGGCGCTCGTGGAGCGGCTTCAGAGGTGCCCTGACATCACCAAAGCCACGGCACGGCCACAGGTCTGGCCAGGCCAGCTCCTCCTGGAGCGATTATCAAAGCACTTGAGTCACGGAGCCGCGCTGACCGTCACTGCCTTTGTCCGGCGTGGAAGGATGCCCAGGCGGACAGATCTGACTCTCACAGCTCGCTCTCCTTCCCAACAGAGCTTCTTACACAGCACGCTCTGTTGCTGGGCTATAGGGAATTTTTGTCCTGGTTTTCTTGACGTGATCCTTTTCAGAAAGAAAACCCTGACTCATGAAGCCGTGACGTTGAAAGAAAGTGCTGCTGTGTAAGGCCTGACACAATGAGACACTTGGCACCCGCTTGCTCCGAGCCCGGCCAAGGGGAATATACGCATTTTTAAGAACTGAATATCCTAATTTTTTACTTTTAAGGAATAAGGAAGCCTTAGCAATGCTGTAGCAACGAGGGTCACCCAAACACAGTCAATGTCTCCCACTGGAGAGTTAAAAAAGCAAAATGAAAAAATAATGGTTTTCCCTTTGCTTTTGCAATCAGTGGCCAAATATGCTGCTGCTCTTCCGGAATGAGCAGCTGCCAATTCCAGAGGAGAAAATCTCTTGTAGCCAAGTAGCTCAGCTCTTACATTCCCTCCAAGAGCCTGGGAAAAAGGAAAGGCGGCCAGCCAGTCGGCTAAATAATTTTTGGAAATAAGTAGGTAATGGCCCTCCAACACACCACTGCCATGGCAAGCTTACTTGCAGGCTGATGTCTTTGTTTAAAGCAGAAAATTGACACATCCATGTCAAATCCTTAGAGCTCCTTTACAGAAGCACTGTGAGTTGATTGTGGGTCAGATTTCCAAGTCACCAAAAGCTTTAAAGCACACAAAGCTTCCCCAAAATTAACACATGCAGCAAAGTATACTTGGATGAGCCCATCTGGCCTTAGCTAAAATGTACTGAAATACTGGGATTGGAGTTTTTTTTGGCTATTCCTGCTCAAAGGCTTCCAGTTAAACTCTCTGTGCAGCTCTTTGAAAATAGAAAGAACACAGTGTCAGGCAACTGGCCTGATTCCTTTTTTATTTCAGTGTAATTCCAGTACTTCAGCAGGGAAACCAGGTAACAACCACCAGGAATGGGAAATATTTGATTGTACAGGCAACTCAGCTGTGCCTGGATGTCCTGCTTGCCAGCATCTCCCAGGTGCTGAAGCATGCACTTATTTGCCATGGAATAACACCAAACTTTTCTGGGGAGTTTTTGTGCTGTGCTACAGGCTCTGGCTCTTCTTGAGCTCAGTCAATGTGGAGGTTTGGGCCAAAACAAGAGGTTCTTGGGGTCCCTGCCCAATGGATAATTCCCCTTGGACCCTCATCAGCTGTTGGCAATGGGGGGAGCCAGGTCAGGGAAAGGATCTGGATGAAAACTACCCCAACCCATGGGAAGTTGATCCAAGCTTTCAGGAGAACACACAGGTTGTAACTACCTGTGCTGTCCCTTCCCAGCCCATTGCTTAGGGGACACAGCTGGGAGTCACCAGAGCCCTGCTGATGTGGGATTGTGTGCTCCAGGAGGAATGAACAGCAAGTGATTGCCTTCAATGGATAAGATCCAGTCTTCAGTTAACGGCAGGGAAGATACTGGGACTGGAAGATGGAGATTAACTTCCACGGTGAGACCCCACCTGCAGAGCTGCCTCCAGCTCAGGAGTCCCAGCACAAGGAGAACACAGAGCTGCTGGAGCCAGTCCAGAGGAAACCATGGAGATGCTCCAAGGGCTGAAGCCCCTCTGCTCTGGAGCCAGGCTGGGAGAGCTGGGGGTGCTCACCTGGAGAGGAGAAAGCTCCAGGGAGAGCTCAGAGCCCCTGCCAGGGCCTAAAGGGCTCCAGGAGAGCTGGAGAGGGACTGGGGACAAGGGATGGAGGGACAGGACCCAGGGAATGGCTTCCCACTGCCAGAGGGCAGGGATGGATGGGAGATTGGGCAGGAATTGTTCCCTGTGAGGGTGGGCAGGCCCTGGCACAGGGTGCCCAGAGCAGCTGTGGCTGCCCCTGGATCCCTGGCAGTGCCCAAGGCCAGGCTGGAATAACCCGGGATAGTGGAAAGGGTCCCTGCCCATGGCAGGGGGAGGAGTGAGGTGAGCTTTAAGGTCCCTTTCCATGAAAACCATTCTGTGATTCTGTGCCTGGAGAGTTGCAGCAGAGAACAGCTGGAGATGTGTGAGCACAGTTCAGCATGCTTTTGCATGTAGGTTTTTGCATGTAAGCAGAGTTCCTTCACTCTGGAATTATTGGTTATTAATGGAGCTGCATCCTGCAGTGTTGTTTTAATAACACTGAGGAATCACTTGGAAACATCCAACAGATCAAATCCATGTAACAAAACTCCTGCAAGGGCTCCTGAGATGGTTCCTGCCCCAAAGGCCAGCACTCCCTCTGTGGGGGAAGAGTGGGAGGGAGGGAGTCCTTCCCTAAACCGCTGAATGTCCCCACACTGCAGGGTCTCCTGCATCCCAGCACTGCTCCTCACCCACAGGAACATGCAGCTTCATTTTTCTGTCGAGTGAACTTTTAAGGAAAAGTATTGAGGGACAAAAAGCAACTGTCCCCCTGATTCTCCTACAAGGCCCTGACCCGTGGCTGTGCCTCGACCACCTGCTCGGGCTGACATTCACAGAGCTGAGGCTGGCAGAGGCTTGGGCACATTCTAGCCAACTCCAAATGCCAGTTTTGTTTTCTGGAGACACCATTTTCCTGTGTTTTAAACAGCCTAACCCTCTGTTACTGAAAAAAAGGTCTGTGTGTGATTCAAGGTCAATCTACTACACAAAGGACTTCGTTTCCTGTTATCAAGCTCAGACTTTCATCAGAGTAAACATCCACTCGCTGCGCATCCTGTAGAGAACACAAGTACCATGAAGAGAATATAGCATGACATGCTTGGAAAAGAAACCAGTACCTTGTATCTGCCTCCCACATCCCCCTTCTCCCTCCGGTGTTTGCCCAAAGCCCTCCAGGGCAGGGCTGGGTGCTTTTCTTATAAACAGCCACGAACCTCCCTGAAGGACGTTAAATCATAGAATTGTGTAATGGTTTGGATGAGAAGGGACCTTAAAGCCCATCTCATCCCACCCCCTGCCATGGGGACACCTTTCACTATCCCAGGATGCTCCAAGCCCTGTCCAACCTGGCCTTGGACACTCCAGGGATGTGAGTGCTGAATCCACTGATCACAGCCAGGCTACTTGCATTCCTATTTTCCCAGTGTACAGCCAGCTTCCCAGCCAGGTATTCACACCATCAGCCAATTGATTCTGCCTTAGAACAGTGGGTCATTGATGCTCTGGAAATGCCTAACAGGCCTGTCTGGCACATGGATACCAAGGGTGGCGTTTCCTATGGAAAACTGTGAGCCTTCGGAATCTCAGCCTCCGCTTAAAGGAAAGATCTACATGCCAACCAGGCTTAAATTAGCCTTGCAAACTGATTCTGGAAAATGTGCCAGCTCAGATCCAAATCCCTCTTACTTACCTCGTGATGACAACAAAAGCCTGGTGAAATTTTACTCATCCATTAACAGAAAAGACCTTGCCTGGTGACACACGTGGGTGGGATTCCAGCAGGGTGACATTGCTTTTGGCACGAGGGCCTTGGCTCCCAAGAATGGCAGCCCTGTGGCATGACAAATGCAGGCCACAGCCACATACCTTACCTGCTGACTCAAGGGGAAGAATGCAGAACCTACAAAAATTAAACTTCCAGCCAAAATCCCGAGATGGTAATCTCACAGAACAGCCCCTGGGGTAAAAGATTGATGATTAGAATTACACTCAGGAAAACACTGGTTGATTTCTAAACACCTCCAGAACAAGTTATAGCCAAGACATTCCACTGGGGTCACTTCCTAAATCCACTGGAGGCAAAACATGAGCACTCAGCTCACTGGGACAGTGATTTTTGTTTCACCACCATGGATAGAGGCCCCTCCATGCCCCGTTAATATCAATGGCAGAACTCTCCTGATTTTAGCATGAACTCATCTTCGTTTCTCCTCCTCCTGGGTCATGTTTCGTTTCTTGTCTCTGCCATTTCTCCAAAACTGAAGCAGCAGCAGCAGTGATCAGATCAGATTACTTCCTAAGTCACACACAGCCGTGGAAATCCCAAAAGAATCCTCTGGTTTCAGGTGAAAACCAAATGTTGATACCTGTCCACCAACTTCTTGCAGACCCAGGGGCTGTTCCTGCAAGGACAGGATATTCAAGGATGTGGTTGAGAGATGTGTTTTCTGTTTGACTTCAGTCTGACTTTCAGTTTGAAATCAAGACTGCTCTTCTTGTTAAACGCTGTCCCAGAAAGAAGGAAGGATTTCCAGAAGCCCCACTCACCTGGCTGTGGCTCGGCAGGTTGAAGATATTCACACCACATCGACAGAAGAGCCTGTGGTCATGATAAACGAGAACAGGTTCCCCTTCTTTCTGAAAAACCCTGGGGAGCATTCACTTTCCCCTTACAGAATGTTCCTAATATTCTGGTTTTTTTAAGCAGCTTTTAATCTTAATTGCTGTTGGGATCTTTGGGTGATCAAAGGGAGGATGGCTGTGATTCTTTGTATTACTCACTGCTGCATTAGCACCGGGATCACATACTCATTTATTTTGGTTGAGGAGGTAACAGTCTCCTTTCACTGCACGCACACAATTACTGTAAGCATGCAGGGGACTAGCCAAATGATGCATGAGGGGAGGAGGAGAATCTTTGAAGAAAATTGTTCAAACGTAATTTAGTTCACTAATTGGCAAGGGACCGTTACTAACGAATCGCTTCTGTTTTATGTCAGTAGTGAATCAGGTTGATGATGTGTAACATACATTAAGTCAGTTAATGAGTATTAACTAGAAATGCAACCGAAACACAAGAAAAAGGGTTTTTCACCTTTAACTAGCCAAGCAGAATTACCAATAAAAGGATATGTGTGAGTGGCTTAGATGATTCCAATCTGCAGTGGAAAGACTTTTCTTAGAATCTGATGGTAACCACAACTTAGTGGGGAAAAAAAAATCAGACGCTTACTGCGGCACTTCATCACCACTTGTTTTACTTCTAAACAAGCCTGAAATGAAAATGAGTAAAAGTCATTACCGTAAAATAGCTGATTAGAACCCCATGTGAACTGAGACAGTGAGTCCTGGCCCTGGCTACAAGATCAGGGCATCGTGGGGCCAGCGAAGGCGTGTGTTGATCTGGTGGTGGCTGTGTGTGCACTTTCTCTGGGGGACAGGACACTTGGCACCCCCCAGTCTGCACCAGGCAGGCTGATGTGCCCCTAACCCTTGGGAATCACATGGAGAGCAGTGAGATCACCTTGCTGGAGCAGCCATAATCACAGCCATGCTTCACTCTCACCTCTGTGTGTGACCCAACACGGCTTTGGGTGCAGTCACGGCTGCAGGAATGTGGCCCTCAGAGCCCAGCAGTGCCAGGGCAGAGCTGTGAGGTGACAGCAGACCCACGTGCAGAGCCTGGCTCACTTGTGGATGTGCAGCCCTGAGAGCAAACACTGTTACAAAACCTGGGCAGAAGGAAAAGTTTCTGGCTGGCTCTGGCATGTGAACAAACTGGCTTATTAGGCCACAGGTGCAAAACTGAGAACATGGAGTGAAAGTGAGGATAAAATGGAGAATTCCGGTGCTCTGCAGGTTTTGTGAAATAGGTATCAGGTCATGGAACCTGCCAGACACTGTGGGGGGCTCAGGGACAGGCAGGGTCTGTTTGCTGTGGGCCAAGGAGGGACAGCTGCAGGATTGGCTTTAGGATTGCAATCCAACACTCCACTGCATGGAAGAGGGTGGGAGGACATCTCAGGGGGCTCAGTGTGGGCATTACCTCTACTCAGTCAGGCAGGTCCAGCCCGGCATTCAACTCAGGCTTTTCAACTTTCTGGCCAAACAGAATCAAAGGAGAAGGGAGATGCCTCAATCCCATCTCCTGGCAGCTTCAGGCAAGGAAAGATCACTGTTCCAGCAGGAAGGAAGGGCCCTGATGTCTGCAGCCAATCTTGGACACTGCCACAGCAGATGACAGCTCCAGACTCTACGGATCAGATACCTGTCATATTGCTCTCCTTACCTGTATTTGCAGCCACCAGGTAACTTTCTTACAGCTGGTTCTAAACTGGGTGTATTGCAACACAATTTATATCACACAACTGCTGAGCCCCTCGGCACATGGTGGGGTGCTGACTTAGAAATAAGCTGATAATACAGTCATGGCAACACTACTCGCAGAGTCAGAAGAAAAACCTAAATATCCAGCACCAGCAGAAATGTGTACAGATTAGTTTATCTCTGCACTCAGTAGAGATAAGACCCCTTCTTTGAAAAAAAAAAATCTTAAGCTCCAGGAAACAGCAGAAAGGATGAAGTTAAGCAAAATGTGGTGGATCATGAGACATGCTGCTTGCTGGCATTGATACCTCAGAGTTCATCTGGAAATAATGCCATTAAATCAGGGTGACAGAGTGGCACAGGACAGTCCAGCCCCAGAGGAGGGGATTTATCCAGTGAGGGGCAGGGGGTGTGAGGGAGAGAGGCAGAAAGAAGCACACAGACACTGTTCATGTGGAATGATAAATTCTCAGCTTAAGAACATCAAACAAGTGCAGCTTGCCATGGAAATGCCATGGCAGTTCTGGTGCTTGCTGTCTCTTGGCAATCCAGAGTTTTCACGAGACAAATAAACATGCAGAAATACATGTGGGATGGAGAAGAGTTAAACATTGGTCTGTACCAGTCAGATGACAATGCAAACTCACACCTTCCAAATGCATTGTGTGTCAGAACGAACATAATTCCCTGTTGTTCAGAGGCAGCTTCTCTGGTTCACTGACCTTCCTTTTCTTCTCGGGTCCTATTACCTCTTCCTGGCTGAAGGCAAGGTTCAGGAGGTTTATCTGTAAGAACCATCAGAAACAGGGATCATTCTCACAGGGCATGCTCCTGCAACATGAGTTAAAAAGTACAGCTTCCAAAAGTGTCATGTGTGTGCCTGGATCCTCTTGGCTTTGTTCAGTGTGATCCTGTTCTCCAGAAAAGCAATTAGGCAAGGAATCAAAACTGGAGTACTGGATGGAGCTGGGAATGTAACAGTTGTGCAAGCAACAGGTTCAGCTTTAGGGACAGGGAATGGATTTGGTGGCAAGGGGACAGGACCCATCTCTCCATCACTTTCAGAAAATAGCAGGAGCAAGGAGATCCTTGAGGAATACAATAGCTGATAGGGCATTTGTTTCTCCACCAAGCTCAGATAATCATAACACATGGACAAGAAGGGGGTATTTAGGTGAAATTCATGACAGGAGAAGACACACAGTCCCTCTGTTTGTACATCAGGGAATTCAGTGTGAGTTGGTCAATCTCAGGCTTCAAAACTACCTGTGAGTCTGAAAAATAACTAAGCCAAGCAAACTTTTTTCCAAAAGGCTTAGGTTGCCTCTAGAAAGACACAAACCTCTCCCAGAAATACTCTGAGCCTGTGACCCAAGAGGTTAAAAAACACAGATAAATATATAAATATATAAGATAAATATGTGAGAATATAAGTGAGTCAACGGAACAGACACTTCAGACAGACCACAGGGAGATGGACAGCCAGGACGACAGCTGAAGTGTTGGCTGTGCCAGGGGACAAACTCACTTATCCTCCTTATCATGTCACATATTTGCATTTCTACAATAATAATCTGGAGCTGCTGAGAGCAATGTGTGCTGTCGCCCACCCAGAAGGGACAAAGCACAGTCTGGCAATGTGGCCTCTCTCACTGGAGCTGAGCTGAGGGGACACACCACAGCACAGAGCTTCTCCTCCAAAACAAAGTTCACTTGGATGACAGCGAGGTGAACTGAGAGGGAAAGGAGTGCTAAGAGAATTCCTGCTCCCAAACAGGAGTACCTCCCTCTAGTGTCACTGCAAGGCACGAGGAACCCCGGAACTGCAGCAGGGGAAGCACAAGGAGTTAATGAAGCTGCTCCAGCACACATCCCGGGGATGAGCACAAGGTCTTCAGATTATAAGATGTGGTCATTATGGAATTCCCCGCTCACGTCACCAAGGCTGGCTTTCCATCTGACCTTGGAATGAGGCTTCGGCAATCTCTGCATAGCAATGGGCTTTCTAATGTGTGAAATAGCTCTGATTAGGGATTAACAGCAAAATACTGTGAAACAGCCTCCCTTCGTCTCTCTATCATGTTTCAATTTGTTTTTCTTTCCTCCTCTTCATTATGAGCCATACAATGTTGCTTAATGCAAAAGTCCAATTTCCTTTCCCCAAAACCAGAGAAAACAAGAACCTGCCAAAGGGGGCTGGGCAGGTTCTCCCTCACCCTGCACAGTCAGGCTGACAGAGCTTTCCAAGGCTGCCCAAGGTGTGTTTGCTTGAGGACAGAGCCATGTGTTACAGCTCCTCACCTGATATTCAGCTGCTCCAACTGGCATTTTTGGCAGCTATTTTCTTTCCTCTCCCTCACATCGTTTTAACCCATCTGCTTCCTTCTATTTTTGAAGTGAAGGGCCCAGAGGAGGAAACCCTGCATCCAAAACCTCTGCAGTGCTAACACAGCTGCAGGGTCTGTACCCTGTCCTGCCGGCCACAAAACAAAGCAGGGGCACAATTCCCAGTCTCCCAGCCCCATCACCTGGATGAGGCAGCTCTCCTGTTTTAGCCTAAACCTAGCTAGAGCTGGTGCTTTAATTTCCTCTACTGAGGAATGGATCTTCCACAGCCCAGAAAGCTACTCAGTGAAGGTTTTACCCTTTTGCTATTCCTCCAGAATTTCCTGCATGGATGGGATACTTGTAAGGTGGAGAAATAGCCACAATGAGCAGCTGCTTGCACTGCAGCTCCCCCCCGTTCTCCTGCCCTTTACCACAGGCAGCACAAGCACCTCACAGGAACCCGAGATGAGGAGTGAAAACATCCAAGGAAGCCATGGAGGGCTCTAGAGAAGCACTATTCACCCATTCAATGAATCAGATGTCAACAGTGAGAGGTATTTCACTGCAGCCAACGTGCCCTGGCCTGTCCCTGCCCAAGCTCACGTAGGAGCTCAGAGCCAGGAACAGACCCCAAGTCCAACTTCAGCTCCCATCCTTAACCAAACACTCCAGCTTCTTCCCCAGAAAAGCTGCTCTAAAGGGGATTAAGTCAGATCCAACATGTGCTTATTTGACTTGAAGCAGAAAGTAAACCTCTTCAATGGTGCGGTGAGAAGTAGGAAATCCCTCCCATTGATTAAACATACAATCAAAGCCTCCAGAAGTTAATTAATTCTAATTTTTCCCACGTACTGGGATGCTTCACTTGAATAACTGATGTCAGAGCTTGGGCTGTGAGAATGTTGCATTTCCTCATACACAACCTCAGCCCCACGGATGAGGAGGAGCTGTAAAAGCAGGTAGGACAACGTGCAGGCCCTTGCAGCCTCACTCCAAAAAGGGACCATGCTGACAGGTGGGACAAGCCCAGAGCAAGCAGCAAAGGCAGCAGCAGCTCCATGACCTCCTGACTCTGAGTCCTAAGGCAGAGTTCAGGGTCTGGGTCATATCATGAACACACAGTGAGTGTGAATCTCCTGTTTTACTACGTGTAAAAAAGCAATATTTTGCCGTAGGAGTTTTCCAGTAGAATTACAGCTAACTTGTGAATCATACAAGTGTTACTAATTTCTGGCATAAAACTCACAGGACAGCTGCGAGTTGTCTGGAGAAGATATCAGGCTAAAAATAGATTAGACTTAGATTAAAGCCTTCCCAAGGCAGACTGGTGGACAAAACAGAGTGAGCAGATCACAGCCACACTGCTATTCTTAGATAGACACAATCAGGACCCAGTTTTGTGCTCTGCAGTTTGCAATCCCCAGTGTCCCCACATATTCCAGCCAAAAATTCCCAGCATAAATTGAAGAAAATTTACAGCTCTCCTGACATGTGCTTTGCTTCCCAAGGCATCCTATGCAGAACAGCTAAAATTGCACAGGAGCATTCGGCTGTGTCCCTCTTTGTCCCTGGCCTGCCCCATGCTGGGGTTTGGCACTTGACAGATTTTATGTCCTCAGAAGAGTTCCCTTTGTCCAGGACATGGAGGGTTTTGTTTGGTACCTTGTAACTACCCCCACAAATTCACAAGCACATGAATGTCAAAAGAAGTGCAGTTCCATCGAGCAAGCTGGAAGAATAAGGGCTGAGATACAAGACTGAGCTGCTGAAATAAGGCAGAGTGATCCTCAGGTGTCAGGACAACACAGTTTGTGTGGAGGACTCTCATCCAGGGATGTTAATGAGAGTGACCTGAGGCATCCTGTGATTTCAGCTGCAGCTACCACTGACTCAACAGCACAGCAAACTCTTCCAAAAATCAATCTGGTGATTCTTCAGATTGGTCCCCTAAGACCTAATTCCTGCCTGCTCACTGACAGCTGGCTGCTCCGTGCTCCGAAGCACAGCAAATCCCAGGGTCACAGGACACATCATGGTTTCAGTGGAAGGATGAGAGGAGATGGACACGAACTGAAACCACAGAATCACAGATTCCCAGAACGGTTTGCGTTGGAAGGGATCTTAGAGCTCATCTCATTCCACTCCCCTGTCATGAGCAGGGATGCTTTCCACTAGCCCAGGTTGCTCCATGCCCCATCTAACCTAGCGTTGAGCACTTCCAAGGAAATACAAGAAATTCCATTTAAACATAAGGACAAACTTTTTATTTTTTTACTGTGAGGGCAACCAAGTAGTGGTGAAAATCAGCCAGCGAGTTTGTAGAGCCTCCTTCCCTGCAGATATTCACCACCTGAGAGGACAAGGTCCTGAGGAACGCTCTCCCTTTCCCTGTGCTCTGAGCAGGTTGGTTGGCCCTGCTGATTCCCAGCTGGCCCTGCTGACCCCAGTGGCTGTGCAGGGGTGGCTCTGTGGTTAAACACCAGCACTGGGCTCCCATCAGTTTCCAGTGCCATGGTCACACTGACATCAGTGGAATCCCTCCTGATTTCCATCCGTGCAAGAGGATTGCGCTGGTTGCCGTGAAAGCCAACTTACGCAGGTGGAACAATGAGAGACCCTCAGTGTGGTGCTGCTGTGGAAAGCTGCCATGTTTTTGTGCCCAGGAAACCACGCCAACACATCACTGACTATCACCAGTCCTCTTCCTTTTCCTCAGCTCTTGATAAAACCTTCATCATTCAGTGCCACTCTTTCGTCTCACACCCCGTTCTGCACCTCGTGTATCTTGTAGCTTTTAAAGGATTAATGAACAGATCTTTCCACAGTATAAAAAATAATGCTTCAAAAATTTCTGTTAGAAGACCAAATTACCAATACCTCTCCTGCTAATCTCCTCCAGGGCCCTCAATCACACTGTCCACTTCCGTGATGGACATTCTCATTGCTGGATCACAATCACTTCCCAGAATCCTGATTCCAACTGTGTAACTGAGGGGAAAAAAGACAATGGACACTCTTCTGCCTATGAGGCTGCTACCCAGCAGCCCCTCATGGGATATTAGATGTGTCCAACCTTAATGTATGTGGATTTCTCCAGAGGGTCTGGCTGCTAGAATGCACGGCATGAACACATGGAATGGCAGCCAGCACGGAAGCGCCACGTCTTCCTGCAGATGTCCCTGTGGGAGCTGCCAGGGAATCTGACGGTGCAAGGGTTAAATCTCCCTGGATCTGTGGGGTGACAGGCCTCACCTCTGCATGCAGAGATCACTATGAAACTGTTTCCTGCACACTAGACAGGGATAACTCATGGAAGGGATGAATGGCCCCAAGATACAGCTAAGGATCTGAGAGAAGCCAGGAATTTCCTGACCTCCCTGTCTCACTCCTCCCAGCATGGCCTGAGCTCACAGGAAGGAGAGGCAAGCTCATCTCTGAATCTTTCTCTCTTCATTGCTTGGGTCTGTGTAGCTTCAGCTGGTTTGGAGGAGAAAATGTTCTGGGAACTTCTCATCAGATACACTCTCTTGATAGACAGACAGAGATAAACCTTGCTGCTTTTTTTCTCTTCTGTGAAAGGTCAAGATAATGACATTGCCACAGAAAAATGCTTTCCTATTGCTCTGCACATGGCAGGTTTCATCCTTCAACTGCCTTCTGTCATGGCACTTCTGAACGTGGTTTGCCTGGGAAAAATCAGACAACAAAGGTCTTGATCCCCAAGCTGTTGTTCTGCAGTTGAACACACTTGTGCTGACCTTTACTGCCAGAAAGAAGCTGTGCACAACACTGCAGCTCAGCAGGGCACAGGAGTTGTGGAATGGTTTGGGCTGGAAGGGATCTTAAAGCTCATCTCACTCCACCCCCTGCCATGGGCAGGGACACCTTCCACCATCCCAGGCTGCTCCAAGCCCCGACCAACCTGGCCTTGGACACTGCCAGGGATCCAGGGGCAGCCACAACTGCTCTGGGCACCCTGTGCCAGGGCCTCCCCAGCTTCACAGGGAGGAATTTCTCCCCAGTATCCCATCTAACCCTCTAGCAGTGGAAAGCCATTGCCCCTTGTCCCATCCCTCCAGGCCCTTACTCCAAGTGTCTCTCCAGCTCTCTTGGAGTCCCTATGGGCACTGGAAGGGGCTCTGAGTTCTCTATCAGGGTAATTGACACTGATTCCTGGCACACTGGACAGGTATTACTGCAGCATCCATGAAAGTCTGTGTCCACACAGTCCCTTGGAGAAAGAGCACATGGCCAGGTAGCCAAGTCTTCTGCACAAGAAGCAGCAGCTGGAGGCCAGACAGACTGTCCTCTGAGGCCTAAAGCAGCCCTGATTCACAACACTTAGATATGAACCTCTCCCCAGACATCTCAGTTGCAGACAGCTCCTGTCAGGAGAGCTGATCCACATGGCAGGAGCCGGCCTACAGCAGCCAGTGAATCCCAGAGCAGAACCCCTGAGCCATCACTGGTCCCACTGGGATGCCCACACAATGCCAAGTGTCAACACGCTCCCTCATGTCCCACAGCAGTCTACAAGCACGGCCAGCCCAGCAGCAGGAGCAGTGTCTGGCAGCAGCTGATGAAGCCAGAAACTTGGGAGGCAGAGCTGCCTGGTGCTGTGCTGATCCAGCCACACCATTCTCAGCTCAGGGCGAGCCAGGGCTCCCTGCACGGCTGCCTCACTGTGCACTGAGACTGTGCTCCAAGGACCACCCCAGAACTTCAGCCCACAGCTTCCTGATGGGAGATAAATTCCTGCAGAGGCATTCACATGGTCAGATTTTACTCATCTTCTAGTCCTGTTTCATTCCAAACTCATTCCACTGCAACATGTTTGCTTACATGAAGACAAAGCTGACCAAAATCAATTTTCAGGAGAAGGATGTTGAAGGATGTTCTTTACAAGAAGATAGAAAAGTTTGCTGAAGAACTGACAAGTTATCCCAAGTTCAGTGCAGGACCTCATTCTCATCAGCAGATTTCTAGAAGTTATACTAATGGGCAGCAATTCTCTATTCCCCCAACTATTCACAGCTCCTAAAATGCCAGTGAAAGAAGGAAGATCCACAAAGATAGCACAGGAGGACAAACCTTTGGCCGATGCAATCAGAAGGCTCCTGAAGCCAGGAGAGGTGAGCTAATTTACATGCTGGTGCCTAACTCTGGATGATTAAGTGCAGAGATCATCAATCATGAGATGGCAGATAAGAAGCCAGTAGAGTACATGAAAATTCTCCCCCAACCTGCAAAGCCCTCTGGCATAGACTCTCTGTGACCACTCCTAAAGGCCAGCTCCAGCTCTCACTGGGCAGGAAGAGCTGCTTCTCTTTTGGCAGATCCACATCCTTTCGCCTCTCCCATGTCAATTAGACAAAAATAAGCCTTTTTCTGTGACACTCCAAATTGTTCTGGTTAGTTCGGAAGATTTTGACATTCCCACCCCAGCCCAAGAGCTGGAAAACACTATTAATAGTGTCTGGATGGCAACAAGGTGTGCACATTCACACTCCACCAGGTCTGCTCCTCCCCATCTCACCTACACCTGACCCTGTCCGACAACACCGAACTCAGACTTCCACCCCAGCTTCTCCTCATTTTTTAGGACAAACTTCACCCACCAGCTTGGCTTCCTGATTCACATGGAATACACAATGGTCATTTGCTTTAACCACTTCCTTCAGAAAAGAAGGGAAAGTCCCTCTCATATGGAAAAAAGTGTCGAATTTTTATTAGTGCAGGCTTTACAGTGATGATTCTAACTACTGGCTTGACTTTGTTTTTCCCTAAATGGGGTGAAATATTAGCCAGTTTCTAAGCTATGAGGTTTTAAAAATAGCATCAAAGAATCCATTAAGAAAAGAATCTCCCAGGGCTTGGGATTTTTTTTAAAGTCTTTGGAAGCATATGATGGATAAAGTGATTCTTCCATTTTTCAGCAACTAATGCTGTTTCCACCACCTTCAGACACTCTCACTCCTGCTACCGAATTCTAATGAAATGCACATGCTGAGAGAGGTGTCTGGTGCTGTGCTGGCCATGGTGACAGCCCCAAAAGAAGGTCAGAGCATGAATCAGTGGGGCAGCCATGAGTCGCAAACAAAAAAGGCTCCTGTTTTCACAGACGACAGAATAAACAATGATCAGAAGGAAAGCGGAGGATGTGACACAAAAAAAAAAAAGTGGTTAAAGTTTGAAAAATACCAGCCTAGGCACACAAGTTCACTTCTAAGATCCAGAGTCAAGGCAAATACCTCAGAGATGCCTTTGGAATGACAGGGTGAGTTGCAGTCTGCAGTTGCTGTCTGGGTTAGACACCCCGGGACTCTTTTCAACAGAGGCAGGGAAAATTTTAGTGGCAATTTCCTACTCATTAAGTTATCCTGTAAAGATGCAGCTTCTGGCTATTCAAGCTCACATGATTCTCAGCTAATTTGAATGGGAGGAGAATCAAGTGGCAAGTCTGGTGGTATTTAGAGATTTGCCATGTCACTGAAAAAACCTCTGCACGTGCCTGTGAGTTTGGGCTCTGATGGTGACTCAGGGTTTGGCTGGCCAGCCTTCAGGGTGGGATTAATTTTTTACTTATCTAAAACAGCCTACCTGGTCTATCCTAATTCTTTGTGTTGCCCCAACAACCATGAAAAAAGAGCTCAGTACCTCCAGGGGATAATTCTTCCTAGCCCAGAGGGTAACCAAAAAGGGATAGGATTCATTAAGTACCTGTGACTCACATGTAAAGAAAGTCTGGAAACAAGAGGGGAGAGGTGAAGACCATACTAGGCAAGAAATGCACCCTTCAAACCTAAAATAGGGTAGTGATTTCAGACCCTTAATCCAAAACCACCCACAGGTAAACAAGCCTGGCTGGGACAGAGATAGGCTCTGTGTGTGTTACTCAGAGGTACCAACTCCAGGAAACAGAATCAAATTCTGGTACTGGGCAGTGGAAATAAACTGATTGTGGAAAGCTTCTTCCTAAATGCTTCCAGTTCATGTTTACATCCCTCTGCTACTCTGCAGCCTCTATGTATTGTGACCCTGCACAGTAAATCCACTAATGTTAGTGAATTTTGTGTCATCTTTGATGATGCAATGATCCCTGGCAGTGAATTCCCCTGTGCCTGGAGTATCTCAGAACCACTAAAGCTTCCTCACCTCCTGACACACCCTTGAGCAAGGCATCCTGTCTGTCTCCTTGATTCCTCTCTTCTTCTTGCTACCTGCAACCCGAACAGCAAAGCAAAATTAGCTGCAAAGTGCTTAATTTAAAAAAAAAATCTGGAAGCCTGACTAAACCACTGAGGCAGAAATCCCATGAAATTGTGTAAGCTTTGCTCTCAGACACTGCCAGCAGTGGCAGTTTATTCCTAGAAAGAGAGATTTCAGCATGAAGTTTCATCTGAACATCAGCTTGCACCAGCTCTATCAATTATAATCTCCCTTTTAACCTGGATCTAAGAAAACAAAACTTATGTCTAGACATGCCCTAAGTGTGAGGTGTGGGGGAAAGGAGGGGAGATCTCTCCTGGTTCATATTTATTAACCTTTCAGACAGTTTCAATAAAATTTGAGGGGGTGTCCAAAGTGCCTCAGTGTCATGAGATGAGGCAACTGTTTAGAGAAGGAGGATCCTGTAAAAATCCCCAGTGCAACAAAAATGGCAGGGTGAGTTAATTCCTTATTAGTCATCAGGTAATCTGCAGGAGAAAGACCTGCAAAGGTGATTTCACAGGCAGGGAAGCTGCTGTATCCTACTGCCTGGCAATACCAGGAATGCTATTTACCATTTTGTCACTAGATGGTATTGTTCCACAGGCTATATCCCAGAGCCTCGAAGGTCAAACAGCATGGTATAGCACAGGCTGGGTTGATTAAAGGCACAGTAAAAGCTTTTTTTTTTCATGTATTTTCATGTATGTTTTCCCACATGGAAGTTATTAGCAAAAGTCAAACTGTAACAGCTAAAGGAAAAGAGCTTTGTTGAACATGGAGATAATGTAACTCAGTTTTGATGATCTGGGCATTTCCTCCATATCTCAAAAAAAACCTGCTGAGATAAAGAGTTGCAAAGATACTGATACAAAATCAAATGTTTCTGTTAACAAACCAAGCATAATCAACCAGCACTTTGTTTCAGTTCAGCCTGACCTGACACAAAATTCAAACAGCCTGACAAACTCTGCTCATCCAAAATATAAATATTAGAGAATCACAGAATCATGGAATGGGTTGGGTGGCAAGAGATCTTAAAACCAATCCAGTTCCACCCCTGCCATGGACAGGGACACTTTCCACTGTCCCAGGCTGCTCCAAGCCCTGTCCAACCCGGCCTTGGGCACTGCCAGGGATCCAGGGGCAGCCACAGCTGCTCTGGGCACCCTGTGCCAGGGCCTTCCCACCCTCCCAGAGAACAATTTTTTTTCTTTAATATCTCAAATAACCTACTGTTATTAACAGCACTGAAAGACCTTACTCAAGACATTGTGTGGAATAGGATACAATCAAGAGCAGAAGCTCCTTCAGTTCTGAAAGTGGGCATTTACCTTTATCTTCAAGGCAAAAAGAAGATGCTTCTGTTTTCCTACCTAGATGGGTGTCACTTTTGTCCCCTTCATGCTCATTTGAATCTGCTCTGATGGGGCAAGGGTGATTCTGTAAAGCAAATGATGTTTCGTCTTAATAATATAACCTAAACAATACACCCAGGTGGTAAATCCATAAGGAAAATGTTTCTTTTAAGGAGGTTTTTGCTAGATAAATTCTATTCTTCTGGTGATAATCAAATAGAGCTATTTCTATACCTTTTTGCACTCCTCCTCCTCATCTTCCTCGCAGTCCAGCCCTTGGTGGGAGATCTCAGTAGGGCCATTCTTCTGGATCAGGTTGCTGTCAGCCTTCTTCACCCTCTTCTTCTCAGTTGTCACTCTGACTTTCATGAGGTGGAAATCAGTGGAGACTGAGCCCACTTTCAGGTTGATGGGATCCCCAGCAAACAAGAGGTCACCAGGGCTGCCATCTTCCTTGAAGCCAGGGGGCTGGTAATCCTTGGGAGTGACTGCACAGCGAGAGGGAACCCCATGAGGTCAGGGAAACCAAGCTCAGTCTGATTTAGAAAGAGCAGTTATGAACCAGTTTCGAGTACCATCAGCTACTAAAAATATTCCAGTTTTTTTTTGTTTTGTGTTTGGTTTTTTTGTTTGTTTTTTTTTTAGGAGGAAGGGACAGAATGCAAAGGGTAAAATGAGCTGAGCAAATGTTAGCAGGGAGCTCAAAGAAAAAATTACTTTAGGATGCTGAGGTATCATTAAAGTGCTGGAGCAAAACCTGACATTACTTGTTCCTTAAGGAAACAAACTAAAAAAAAAAAAACCAAACAAAAAAACACGAAAAAACCAAAAACCCAGGGAAGAAGGATTTTCCCCTTTCACACCACATAGGATTTCAAACCTTTCCTAAAAACACCTGCCATCCCTGTACATCAGAAAGACTTACTTTGTTCCACCATTTCTCAGTGCAATCAGCCACCAGCTTCTCCCATCTCACCTTTTCTATGCTTTATTTTATTCACAGGGCTTACACTTATTACAGAGACTGATGGATTCATCCCCAAGGCACACACTGCTCTCCACCTACCATGGTTGTAGTAGAGGAGTTTCATGCTCAGGGTGATGTCATTGGGCAGTGGCCCCAGGTCCTGCATGAGCAGGTACAGGGTCCTGAGCAGGAGCCTGCTGGCCTGTTTGACATCCTTGCTGCACAGCCCAGCCACAAACTCCCTGTGGTTGCTGCAATGGAAGAAGAATAATGGATTTGTTATCCTCATTCATGAATATTCACGATCCAATTACACACACAGAGCACCCACTGACTTGTCTGAAACCACCAGTGACAAAGCTACAATGTCTTTATGCAATTTCCAGATAAACAGGGAAGTGAAACAGGCTCCAGGGATGGGGTGGCATCCGCAGAACACCCGCTCCAAACTCAGAGGCCTGGCATTTACATTTGAACAGGCTTCGGAGCTGGGGCAACCATTATACAAATGTCATGACTCACTTGTTTGAACATGATTAAATCGGATCAAAGGACCATAAAACAAGTGCCTTTCACCTAAGCAATTTCAGGAATGAGAGGAATGAGTTGAGGATCCCATCTAAAGCCGATTCATCACAGGGGCTATTTTCAAGTCCATTTTGCAGTTTTTGAAGAGAAGTGAATTGCATGTTCTCACTCAATTCCATGTAAGAAAAAGCAGCTCAGAGGCACATTTTTCAGCAGTGACAAAGGGGCATTCCTCTCACCTCCTTCACCCATCCAAATGTCAGCTGGCTGCTCCAAGCCAGCAGTCCAGACAGAGACCCATGGGTGACATGAGTGGGATGAATGGCACTCTAGAGGAGTTTGTTTCTCTTTGATTAAAACTGAGGTAGATGAGATGAGCAACTCAGAGCAGCCAGCCAACTTCAGACAGAGCAGATGAATCACTGTGTGACTAAGGGACCTGAACTTCCCTAACTTCCAATGAGAAGGGGTCATAAAGATGTGTAGCTCCCTCATTACGTCTTTGGAAGACCCCTGACACTATGCGTGGGCTGCAGGGTGCCCAACACAATCACCCCAAATTGCATCAAAAGCAGTAAAAAAGTAACCCAAGAATGTCCCAGAATAAAGCTGACTGACTGACTCTCAGAAAGGAACAAATTAAGAGCAATTCCCCCTTCCAGCTGAACTTCTTTGGGTCATGCAAATGGAGTGGCTGTGGAACAGCTTGACTTCCCAAGGTATGGAATCACAGCATCATTTAGGTTGGAAAAGACCTCTAAGATCATGAAGTCCAAATTCTGTGGAATTAGATGTCCACTGTGGTCCTTGATTAAATCCTGCATGTTCAGAAACATACAGTGAGAGGAAAATGCTGGCAGTGCCTAAGGTGGAATATCCATCACCATTACAAACTGTGGGATTAGCAGATCAGAAATGGCAAAAGGAAAGTTCGTAGGAAAAAAAGAAATGAGATGTCCATAGGAATGAACAGGTCAAGCACTGCTTCAATATGGGAATAACTCTGAGAATTTGATGCAGGAGGGAGTCAAAAAGCAGAAGACAAGGAACTGAACCTTGGAAGGAGTGGGATCTGTGGCAAGGAATTCCCCCAAAATCCATCTAAATTAAGGCAAGGACCATTTAGGAGAAAGTCTCCCCTTACCCCTTGGATGTGATGCTGCAGCCCCACAAAACCTCTCTCCCAGGGTGATTAACTCAGAGTTTGCACAGGACAGCTGCTGCAGGTGTAAAAGGCAGCATTATCAGCTGAAGGAGCTGATAGCAAAGATGACACAACTCCCTGATCTGTGCCAGAACTCTGGATTATTAAAGACTGTAGGGGCACGCATGAGCCTGCCACAGCACTGCCAATCCCCAAGGAAACAGGGCCCAGGAATCCAGTGCCACAGGCTCTGGAGCCTCAAAGCACATTCAAACACGACAGAAAGATGGCTTGGCCTCTCCCTGGATGACACAAAGGACACCCAAGCTCCATGTGGGGACTGTCCTTATTTCTAGGAATTAATGAGTAAGGCTGACTAAAACCCCAAAGTATCAAGGACTATCTATTATCCTTCAAATCCCAGATCTCCTCTTCCCCTCAGTGTGAAGACAATGGACAGTAGCTTTGAAGCAGAAATGGAGGGCACAGCCAAAAGGTCATTCCAGAGAAAATTCAGATTTGCCCAAAATAAAATAACTTTGCCTTATAGTTAAAAATTATTTGGATGTGTTTAGAGAAGGAGCAGCTAAGAGCGCACTCCAGGAGTGCTAGGGAGGAGCTTCCTGAGGAGCACACAAGACAGCAGAGCTCTCTTGCTGTCCAGGCAGGTTCCAAGATCCATCTTTCACCAATGCCAACTGCAGAACAAAGTAAAAACAGGTTAATTATTTTTCTTTGCTTTGATTATAGTAAATGGCCTTTGATAGCATTTATTTGAAGCTCCACAGGATTATGGCCTACTAAACACAGCTTTAAATATCTAACAGAGAGTGCCAAAAAGAGGCAAAAAGCTGCTACTTCCTGCCACATGTTATGCACCATCAGCTCAGGCACCCTAAGTGAAAGTTGTCTCAGGTCACCCACGCAGGGCTGCTCAAGCAGAACACACGTATGCAAATGCTCAAGGGAAAAAAAATCCTGGGCACAGGATCATGCTGCAAGGCCTCAAACCTGAGCAAGCCTCATCTGAAAGCACAAGGCTGCCTGGTGGAAGTACAAGAGCACTTGTTAGCTGAGACAGCAGCAAGCTCAACAACTGGGCTGGTTTCTGCATGGCCTCCCTGATGAGGCACCATTTCTGTCAACTGTCCTTGGCTCAGGTGTACTTTGAGGGCCTTGTGGTGCTATGAAAGAGCATTCCAGCTCATCCTCCCAGCAGTTCATACCCTGTAAGGTGAACATCCTCAACTCTGATGGTATTTACAGCTGCTTAATGACTTGGACCTGCTCAAACCACAGAATCACAGGGTGGTTTGGGTTGGAATGACCTTAAAGCTCATCTTGCTCCCCACCCTGCCATCTGCACAGACACCTTCCACTAAACCAGGTTCCTCCATCCAACCTTGCTTTGGACTCTTTCAGGGATGGGGAGTCCACAACCTCTCTGGGCAATCAAAGTGCAGCTTCTTAACGCTTCAAGAACACAGTTTTTAGTGTAACCCTGAGAAATCAACCCAAATCCTTACCTGCTGATGTCCATCTGGGGCACCTTGTTTTTGTACTTGAATTTGAATTGATACATTTCAGTGACTGTCTAGAGATGTAATGAGAGAGAAGCAGAAATAGATCACTTTGAGAAACAAGGTGTGTCCTGAGCTTGGAGAGTCCTTTCACACTCTCTGCCAGAGCACAGAATTAATCTGACATGCTGACAATTTTAACTCTATTATTGCTTGCACAAGCTTTGGCAAATTCTCTTAGCAGCAACATCTTACGTAGCACTGAAAGAATCACAACAAAATTACAAACTTCCTGCCTTCTCCTTCCACTTCCTCTGTGGGCCTGGCTCTCCACTTTCAGTCTCTAGCAAGGCTCCAGGGCTGGCCAATCCTCCCACTGCCCCGTGCTAAAGGAAAACTGGGAAGTGCACAGGTGACCAGTGCCACAAGGAAGCCTGGCCCCATGCTCTGTATGGGGACAAGGGCCTGGAGGACTCTTCCCACAGGGAAATCCAAACAATATTGCATGGGAAATAGCTGAACTTCACTGGACTCGGACTCTTTTTGAGGTAGACAAAAATAGTGGATGATTTTCCATTTAAAAGAATTAGAGAATAAAACAATTAGGAAGAACAGACAGCTTCCCCCCAAGAGAAAGAGTCTATTGTACACCAATTCCATGCCTATAATTCACTTTTTCCGGAGACAATGAGGTCGATTAGTAGGAGCTCAGCTGAGCTCTTAACTCCGAGCTTTCTTTGCAAATCTCAGCCTTGGCATGGCTCAGCTCCTGCTCTGTCCCCAGACTCCAAGGTGCCATGCAGCAGAACTGGAACCAGGTTCAGATGCAAAGGGTCTGAAGCTGTTCTCTGATCCCCAGCCTGGATGCAGACCCTCACTCCTGGATCACACCTCCCAGGTGAAACCAAACAGAAACACAACAGGGAACACCGAGAGGCCGAGGACAGGCACTACCCAACACACCCATCCAGGTCTGAAGGGATTCCTGACTTCTGTCCTACACCTCTCTGCATAACAAACCAGCTCTTTTCATCAGGGCTGTTAAAAAGGTGGTTTGCAAATGAGCAATGTTGAATTTCCCATTTTTTTCTCTTTGGGAAAAGAAAACAAAACTGTGAACATGGAACATGCCCATTAGTTGTCTGCTAGCATCCCTGCCTGAGGCCCTGGTGGGCCCTCAGCCGGTGTTTGATCACAATGCAGCTCACTGAGCTGGCACTCTGGAGTGAAGGCACAGGAACAGAAATGGGTCACCAAGGAGCTATGTCAGGGTAGGACTTAAGCCTCCACTCCACTCTGAATACAAATGTACTCACCCATGCCTTCAGCTGCCTCAAAGATTAATTAAGACTCTTTCTTACCTCGGGATTGGTGTAAATCTGTTACAAGAAAGCACAGTGAGGACATTCTCCCTGGGACAACTTGAACCAGTGACTAACAAGGATTTTTCAGTTTACAGCAGACTGTGCTATCTTTAGTGTGGGATCAGAGAAAGGAATGGCTGGGAAAGAGCCTTCCTCTATCTGCAGTCAATACTTACCACTTCAAAGACAGGTAGAAGACACTCATGTGTGCAACACTGGAGGAATGAGGTTCATTCCCATTCCAGCCCTCACAGGCAGCTATTGATGCCTGTGATTGAACTGCTCAGATGATGCACAGAGTAGATGGTGAGCAAAGCTCCTGGTGCTTTGCAGAGGGCTGGGGCAAACAGCTACCTATGGAACCACCAGTGTGTGGTTTCTCCAGGATCAGATTAATGAGGAGGACCCTTCTGCAGGGGGAAATGAGGAGGATATGGCAGCTTCCATGACAGAAATCACTCTCAGAGTTTAAGGAGACAAATAAGGCCCTCAGTCAGAAGTCTGACATGCTGAGAAAAACATTGCAGCCTTGAACTCTACATTTATTGTATCTAAGAAAGGTCACAGCTCTATTAAAAATCACACACATTTTGGCTTCTCCTTAAAAAAGGCACAAATGGGTTGACACAACCTTGACTCTGTATCTCTTTCTAGCAGGGGAGGGGAGAAAAACCACTTTGTATTCATTTACTTACTGCAAGGACAGCCACGTGTAGCTAAGGAGAGAAAACCAAAACAAAACATAAAATCAACATCTAAACTTTGTGGGCAAGGAAAAGCAAGTCCTATCAAACCCCGACTGCCTACACAGGGAGAAGGAATAGATACACTCAACAAACGAGTTAAAACCCTTTTTGCATATTCTTCCCAGCACAGCATCAGCAACACCTAGTGGCCAGTTTGCCTGGCTTGACACAGTTTCCCAAAAAACAACTCCATGCTCAGTAATCCCCCTTGGGACTCCTTTCAAACAAATCTCCAAATACTGGTTCAAAACTCTTCACAAGAGCACCCATCCCTACTGAAGGTTAATATTTGCTTTCTGCTAGGAAATTCCCCAAAGGTATTTAATTTATGCTCTATCAAGGAATTGCACATGGGACTGCCCTTAAAAACAATCTTATAACATGCACTAAATCCCTCAGTTTTTCCTTAATCCTTGTCAAACAATTAATTTATGTCTCTCATAAATAAAAAAGGGCTAAATACCTCCTAGAGCTGTCAGCAAGCACTAAACTGTGTTCACAACACTGTTAATTGTGCACACTGACAGTTGTACTGATGTCTGAGGACCACTCAGATCATCAGTGCCAGAACCACCAGTGCTCCACCTGGTCTGGAGGAGCTGGGCTGGTGAACAGTGCTGACACAGAGCACAGCAACTGGTGCTTATTCCTGTGCAGGGCAGTTTTTATGTCAGAATCAGCAAGGAATATGAGCACTTGCTAGCTGGTTTTGTCCTGGAAGCAGTTACTTACCTTATGTGGTGAATTAAGGGGGAAAAAAAGGGACAAATTCTGAGCCTGAGAGAAAAGCCAGGAGGGTTAGAGAACATGAGATGAAGGGAAAAGATTAGGGAAAAGGAGATGAAGGACAGCAGAGGCATAGAACCTCTCTCAAGAAAACAAAAACAGGCAGGGGATCCAGATCTCAGCTCTGCCTGGCAGGATCTCTATCAGATGTAAGAGAACACAAATGTAGAGCACAGAATTAATGAAAATCCATTGTAAGCTGTAAATCGGTTCCCACACCATGGACAGGAGAGCCCAGAGAAAGTGGACAGGATTTGAGGTCAAGGCATAAAATCCCAAATCTCATACTCAGGGCAGGGTCTTTCCCTGTCCCACAGCTGTAAAGGTTGTTGTGTGCATCAAAGATCCCAACAGAAACATAGCAGGAATGAAAGGATAGTTTTGTCCTTACTTTATGAAGAAATAGGACACTCTAATAAAAAGTGAAAAAAACACTTACATACTGCTTCTCCAAAGCATCAAAACAACCTTGAATCCTTCCAGGGAAAAAAACCAAAACAACATGTTAATACTAACCAGCAATATTTATCTCCTGATCTGTAAACATACTCATTAGATGTGGGTTAAAGGGCATTTTTTCTGGAATTAGGTCAACACAACCAACAACATTTGGGACTTGTGAAGTCCTTTTCAGGTCAGTCCTGAAGGCAGCATTTTCCTTTCTGCATCTGTGCACTGTTTATACTTCTGGGGCATTATCCTGTCAGCCCAGAGCCTGCTTGAATCCTGACAAAGACAAGGATTGGAGGCCAAAGGCTGGCTCTGAGTGTGTCCCTGCTCAGTGCTCTGTTCCAGTTCCCCAGCCAGAGCTTTGATGGCTCTTTTCCCATCAGCCTTGTACAGAGCTTGGCTCAATCTGAACATGTCTGGTCTTGTAAATCTTTGTTATCTGATGCAGAGTTTGCAGCAATGGATTTTCTCAAAGTAGTAAATATTATTTGAAGCATCAATGGCCAGATATTTACTCTTGGAGTCAAAGGATGTGCAGCAAGGTATCTCCCTAGCACATCAGGGACAGTTTTTCTGCTTGTTGGGAACATGCCAACTGTGAAATACATCCTGAAGAAAACCATGGGGTTCTTAGAGAGGGAAATAAAATATTGTCCATACTGAAAAACAAGTGCAAGAATCCCTATCAAAGTGAAACTAAAAGAAAATAAGCACAACAGAAAGGATCTTATGACAGTCTTTACCCTCTCTCTGCACCTCTGCTGCCACATGTGCTCTGGGGCCTGACCATGACCTCATTGCAGCCAACACTTCCACAGACCTTGAACTCACATGATCTCAGTCACTAATTCTGTCCTGCTTACACAGGGGCCAAGCATCCCCCGCTGCAGTGGGAGCTCCCCTGGCACCAGGGCACAATGTTTTCCAGTTCAGGAAGAAGAAAAATACAGGGGCAGATGTCTCCTACTCAGCACAATCTTGTCTTGGTTTCGCTGTTACTCACTTACCACTTGACTATCTGCAATGATCCCAGACAGCTTTTATCTTCTCGGAGAATTTTTAGACAGAGGTCTGCAAAACCAGATTTAGCACATAGTTACAATCCTTATCACAGCTCTTTGGCAAACACTGAAACTAAGCCAGTCCATCCTCCCTTTTTTGGATAAAAGTTTTATCTGAAGGTCCTTCCTGAGCGGAAATGTTGGGTTTCCACCAAGTCCCAGGTGGGCTGACACAAGCTTATTGCTGGGTTTGTAAATGTCAGAGCTTTCCTCAGAAGCCCTGGGCTCTCCCAGAAGAAGGGATGGAGTTACAGCTTTATTACAGAACACCAGCAGCTTCATCGTCTCCTCCCTCCTCTTCTCCATGCTCAACCATTCCCTAACACCCTCCCGTCTGCACTTGGACTTCACCAACATCCATGTGAAGTGATGTCCCAACAACTGTGCTCACAACAAAATTTCTGTGAAGCTTTCCCACACAGCTCCTTCTACCTGTGCTTCCAGGCACTCAGAATGGCAGGGGTCCTACAGGGGAAAAGGGGCATTAATAACACCTCAGGATTCAACCAAAGGGCCCTTGAAGACATGAGCAGGCCAGATGTTAACACCCCTCATCAAAGAGGCATTAGACCTGACATTTGACCAGTGGCTTTTCAGGGTTAGGGGATCAAGAACCAATTTGGGATTTCTGTGCCCTCAACCAAATCTACAAAGCACATGTGAACCTGTTTCAGGACAACTAATGCCATAAGGGAAAACACAGAAATGGACTGGAATGCATGGAGACATTTCACACTTTGAATGATCATAAAGATGTTTATGAATCAAAGCATCACTAATTCTTGGGATTGTGTGACATGGGTTTGGTTCTGAAAGTTCTTTTTTTTTCCTTAGAAAGTTCTGATTTCCAAAGCACATATGAGATAGTTTTCATGGAAATAAACTCCAAATCCCAACAATGAAACTGTTTTACACTGAAGGAGGGATGACTTAGTTAAGATGTAAGTCAGGTTTTTATAGCGAGGGTGGTAAAACACTGGCACAGGGTGCCCACAGTGAAGGTGGATGCTCCATCCCTAGAAATATTCGTGGTCAGGTTGGATGGGGCTTGGAGCAACCTGGTCTACTGGAAGGCATCCCTGCCCATGGCAGAGGGTTGGAGTAGATGATCTCTAAAAGGTCCCATCCAACCCAAACCATTCCACAATTCTATGAAAATGGACAAATCTAATTTCAGCCTCCCAATGAAAATTAAAATGTGAACCTCATGGGTTCAAAGATCCAAAAGAAAATAAAACATTCCAATAAGAGTAAATGTTTAAAACTTTCTGTGTTTTAAGTCACTTTCCTGGCTCTGAAACCTGATTCATGGGGCTGGCAATGCCAAGGAATGACTCTAAACCAAGAGGAACACCAACAGAGAAGCCAGGAGCTCAAGGTTGTCTTCCATGCTCTCTATCAGAAGTTCTGTCTGCACCCAGACTTGAGAAGATTTGAGAATCTGTAGCCAACCCCCACCCAAAGTGAAGTCACCCACATGTGCAGCCAGAAGATAACACGTAAGGCAGATTATAGGTAAAATGCAGACCACAGATAAAATGCAGAGAGTAGAAAGAAGGCCTCAGCACAAACTGCAGCTGTTACCATCCAGATAGCGAGTGCCATAGGAGCTCTCTGGGAACAGCCCCCTCATGTAGGTTATGCAGGACACAGAGATGGCCAGGAGCCTTTTCACCAGCACCAGGGACTGCTGCTCTGTGGTGATGCTCTCAGGGAACAGTACGGCTTCCTGCAAAAGCACGGCAAGGCCAGAAATAGCACCTTCTTAAGTGTAACACAGATTATATTTAGAAACAAGTCTCAGCAGGTGGGAAGAGGGTAACTTAGAAATGTAAAGTGAAATTTTTAGGTTTCTCTGGTGTTTAAGCTAGGCAGGGAAGACTGTGTGTGAGGTGGGTGGATTAAATTATTTAAGGGCAGAGATCAATAGATCTCACATCATTACCCAGATGCAGAGTGCACTGGTAGGATGTGCCCTCCCCTTTATCACATTTCCACCCCCTCCATGCACCAATGCTGGCACTTAACAGACAGCCTCCCCTCAAAAAAGGTGTGCAGCTTTAATTGTGGAGTCACACACGCCCAGGGCTGGTGTGGCAACCACTGCTGTACCAAAGGTTGCTGTTTTGAGCTCTGCCAGCAGCCTGAGTTGCCAACAGAGTGATTCTAACTCCAAGCTGTAAAACAGCACCTGGAGCTACAGTAAATACACACTGTGATGCCAACACGAACAATGCAATGGACACTGCACTAAATTTAGTTCTTCTATTACTTTACTGCTGTTCTTCCTGCTAATAAAGCTCTGTGCACATCTAATGAGCCTATATTTATTGAGTCAAATCATGTCAGAGCCCCACACTGCCACTCACTGAATTAGAATTAATCCAACTAAGAACAGTGCAAACAACAGAAAGGTTTCCTCCCTCCACAGGCACAGGGTGCCAGGTCCCAGACTGAGAGCTAAGATTGTCTGCACCACCATATTTTAATTTTTTACCTTAGAGGGCTTTTTCTTTTGCTTGAGTAGCTGCTGAGCAGCCATCCTGTGTTTCAAAGACCTGCCTTCCACTTGTAACTAAACCCTGAAAAATAAAGAAGGCATGAGACACGTAGAAAGCACAGTTACTGCTATTTCTCATCTCTATTAAAGTAAGAATGAAATTCCTCAGAGTTTGAAAGCTAATTGCCAGGAAGGACAGGTAAAGCAAAGCAAACCAAGGGTATTCCATGGCACTGAGTCTGCAGAGCATGAAAACTCAACCTCACTGGTAAACAATCAATAGTGTTTGAAATTCAGGGCCACAACCGCACCTGGTGTCAGTCGGTGCCACTTCAGAATGCATTTCTCATATTCCAAACCACAAATGTTAATTCCTACAAACATTAGAAAGTGTGAAGGGGGAATGTGAAAGAACTGGAGGTCTGCCAATAGCAGTTAATATCTTAGCAAGGGTAAGCAGGAAACGTGCTAACATTGGTCTTGGCCAGAATAAGGGAATGATTCTTCTGGGACATCTTGAAAGGTACAAAAAAAAAAAAAAAAAAAAGCCTGGATTGAAAAGGAAAATACTCATTTTACCAGAATGGAGAGCTGATTGATACAGGCAATAACACTGGATATTCCATGTTTCTCACTTGAGTGAGGTGTTTGATTTAGCCCCATCTGACAATCCTGATTAAAAACTTCCATTAGCTGGAATTAACAAGGCCTGCGTTAACTGGTTTGAAAAATGACTTGCTGGGAGATCTCCACATCTCATTGTAAATGGGGGATGTTAATGAAAGGAAACACGACAAACGGGTCCCAGAGGGACACTGCCATGCCCACAGCCAGTCGACTTCCCCAGTAACAATTAAAGTAATAGCAAAAACACGGCAGGGTGATTTAACTCCTAACCTAATGCAGCCTTTTATTAACTCAGCTGATCAAACTTTGTTCTGCATTTGCACCTTTTGTTCTTTTTTTTTTTTTCCTGTGGAAGCCTCTTTTCCATTTGTTGGCAGTCATTAAGACATGTTGATTGGAACACGGTGATGGCTTTTATGCTAAATTTAGCGCTTCATTTAGTAATGAGGACAGATTACAGCTATAAAAGTATATTTAAACAAATACACACCTGCAAAATTTTTAACGTGTTAAATGTTTTAGCAAAGTAGCTTTTTTTTTTTACCCAGGCACTGTGAGCAGGACTGGAATGCAATCAAAGCAGACAAAGGTGTTGTAATTACAGCGTGAGGTTACTAACTAAATAAAGCTGATTCAGCAAAGATGTAAGAAAACATGTTTTATAAACCATACCACATTTATATTGATTTACTGAGGAGGAAATGTCACCCAGACCAAGCTGACCCATTACAGCCCAGCTGTTCAGGTACAAGGTACAAGATTTTGACATCAGTGTCTCACCAGGGCTGGAAGGACAGAAATTGCCTGGAACTGCAACGCTCCCCCACTCTGCAGCCACCTTATCACTGAATATCAGCAAATTGGTATTGAAAGGGAAAAGACAAATTGCACCTTCAGGAACCCGCTGCTCCCCGACACCCTCAGCCCTGCACCCCTCACTCTGCCCCTGGTGCCTGATGTTGGAAAAGTGAGGCACCACAGCCTTTAAAAAACAGCCATGAGTTAAAAGATGGGTTTTACTCATTTTTTTGGAGGGGTTCCTGGGGGTTTTTATGAGCGGAAGCCCAGGCCCGGCCGGGGTGCACACGGGGACGGGTCCTGCCCCTCACACAGCAGCACCGTGAGGAACCCCTGAGACCCAAGGGGAGCGGCGGGGCTGAGGCGCGGGAGCCGCGAGGCGCTGAGGGAGCCCTGAGGGAGCCCTGAGAGAGCCGAGGCGTGGGGGAAGCCCCAGAGGCTGAGAGGGGCTCCCCTGGGGAGCGAGAGCGGCTCCCTGAAGTGCTTGGGGTCCCCGAGGTGCGCGGAGCTCCCCTGAGGCGCTGGGAAGCGCTGTGAGGCACGGGCGGATCTCCTGAGGCACTGAGGGGTCCCTCAAGAGCTCCGGGCCTGAGGCGCCGAGAGGCCCCATAAGGAGCTCCCTGAGGAGCCCCTGAAGGACAGTGGGGGGCCCTCCTGGGGCACGGGAGACCCTAGGGCGCTGAGGGCTCCCCTAGAGCGCGGCCTCGGCCCGCCCCAGTCCGGCCGGGCGGTTCCCCTACCTGCACCTCCCACCCCGGCTCCGCGGGCTCCTTCGGCCACGGTGCCGCCGCACCCCCGGGCGTGGGAGGTGCTGAGGGCGGGAGGAGGCGGGGGCGGCCCAACCCTTGAGGCGGAGGCTTCACCCTGCTCTGCACCTGCTCCTGTTGGCGGCTTGTCCCCTCTCCCTGTTCGCATGGCTGTGCCTGCCCTTGCTCTGCCCCTGTGTCTGTCCCTGCCCATGTCTCTGTCCTTGCTTCTGTATCTGCTCCTGTCCCTACCCCTGCTGCCCTGTCCCAGGAATTCGGGCAGGACAAGGTCCTGCAAAAGCACAGCCATGGCAGGGGCAGTAGTGTGATATCATACTTGTTTAAAATCATTTTATAGTAAAATACTGGGTTTATTAGCAGCATATAACCCCAAAGAGGTGCAGTTTTAAGTTACTCAAATCCACGTCCTTAGAATACTCTGATAGTTTTCTAGGGAAAAGGAGACTTGGTATCACCCCAACACAAAGGCATCAGGGACTTCACAAGGAACAGAGCATTTTGGACATATTGTCATAACCTAGGCAAGGAGGATGGCTTCTCTATTTCACTAGTATGTTATTTACGGAATAATCTGCCTACACCAATTCTTCCCATCTCCAGGCAATTTGTTATCCTTCAGATAAGGAAACATATTTTTTCCTTTTCATCTCTACTCCAAACAATTCAGGGGGATGCTCATGAGAGCACACCACTCCCTTCCCAGTTCCCCCAGCTCTGGAAATGTCAGTCTGTCCAGTTATGGTCGTTTGCCCAGCTGAGAGGACAACAAACACACTTGTGTTTTTCCAGACCTCTTTCTCAAGACCTTTTCCCTAGCTCAGTTAACAACAGCTGCTGGAAAGCTCCTCCCTGAGGGAGGAGAGAAGACCTCATTGATTTTACAAGAATAATTTCACAACACACAAACAAACCAGGACGATGCTGCTGTCGGGTGAGGAGGGGTGTCTACAAGTGAGAGCTGTAGGTGAGATCCCCAGGGCTGTGCTGGATCATGTTTGCCTGTCGTTTGCCCTGGCGGAGATCCAGTGTCACGTTCAAGTCATGGCAATCAGGTCAGTTTCTGCCCTGGGGCAGGTGCCAAATGCTGAGTATTAAAGGAATCACCACGACGGTGGGGCAGGAGCAACAGGCCGGCATGAAGGAAAAACAAGTGTTAGAAGATTTGGAAATGCACCTCGCTAGGAGAGACACAGAGGCCCTCTTCCAAGAGCAGCCTGAGATTGGGAACCAGTACTTGGAAGACACTTTGCTTCGGAGTTACTTGAAAACACACCTTCCTCCCAAGGTCAGTTTGTGTTTCTGTGTGTACCCACCACCACTCTGCTGACTCGCTGCTTCAGACTCTGAATTGAACATTTGTCTGAGCCTTTTTGTGCCTTTGAGTGTTTAACTGGAGGGAAAATTCATCAGCATTCCTTAAAACCTGTTGTGTTTGAGGGCAGAGGTGACAAACACTGCCAGGACACACAGCAAGTGGCTCAGTGGGCTCCTGGGACTGGGCTGGGTGTTGCAGGGTGGTTTTGGGATTGTCAGTGTGGGCATTTGTTGTCTGGTCATGTAGAGAAAGGAATTTCTGAGAGAGGAATCAGACTAAGATGCTTGCAAATTCTGCTTTGTTCTTTCACCTCTATTCCTGGTGAAAGAGGGGTTTTAAGGAAAATTCCTAAGGATTGGGGCTGTTCTTAGCTGATATTACTGTGCTGGGAAGGCCCCAACGAAGGAGGAATGATGAGGAGGACTCCATTTTATCAGAAGAATAATTAATTACTTTATTATACTATATTACATACAGCTAAACTGAATCTGCCACGCACTCGCTCTGCACACAACTGCACTCATCTCGTTACTCTCACGTGACTCTCAGCCCACAATCCACACACACACACTCTTGGGCCTGATAGGCCAAGGAAACAAAACACCATCACTCTGGGTAAACAATCTCCATATTGCGTTCTACTTTGGCACAACACAGGCACAGCAAATTATAAGAATTGTGTTTTCCCTTTCTCTGAGGTTCAGAGAATGTGAATCTCAGAAATCCTTGGGAAGAATTGTGCCTTGCTTTTCTCTGTGAAATGTAGCAACAAGCCGAGTACTCAAGAGGGTGGAAAGGCCCCTTGGGGCTTGCTTGCTCCCAGCACACATCAGTGGCATTTCATTTCTTCAGCCAGGAAGGGCTCTGTATGGATTTCAGGGGTGCAGATGGGGAGGTGAGGCCCCAGGCTCTGGATGTCTGTGCTGTGAGCTCCAGTCCTACAGGAACCCCTGGGAGGAGGCTCACCTCTCTAGCTGGCCTCTGCCATCACCCCAAGGGCCACAAATGCTTCCCACTTTTCAGGGAGCAAAGTGTGACCTCTCACCATGATTTATTCCAGCAGAAGCAATGCCATGACTTCTAAAGCCACCTGATGATCATAGGGGAGGGGACCTGGCTTTCAGTGAGGCTCCCACTTCCCCTGCTTTCTCTCCAGGTCTGTGAGGCCTGGCAGACACTGTGTGGGAAGAGTGTGGTGGCAATGCTGGGAGCTTGTCACAGCCATCCCAAAAGAGAGGAATGGGGCCTCCCTAAGCACCACCGAGGCCTTCTTGGCAGAAGAGAAGACAGGAAAGGAGGACACCTTTGGGTAACCATGAAGGTCCTGCTCCTAATCTGCACCTTTGGAAGAAGCATGATTCATGTCTCCCAGAGAATAAAAGGATCAGTACAACAAGGCTGCTTCCACTCCTTCCCCAAACTGAGATGAGCAGCTCCAAAATCTCCCAGAGAACCGGGAGCAGCATTTTCCTTTCGTTTCTGCGCTCCGTCCCAGCGGGGCAGTGTTGCCTCACTGCTGGGAAGGAGAGCCCGGGCTGCTGCCTGCAGCAGCGAGAGCCTGCTCTCCATGGGAACCCCTTCCTCTCCAGGGCAGCGGCAACCCCTGAAGCTTTGGGTGTCCCACCGAAGCTGCAGGATGATTCCTGTTGTGCCATTCCATGTCAAACACAGAAATTTTCTTGAAATGGCACAAAAATTTTCTTTCTCTGTTTGAAGGTGATTTAAGGAGAAGACTGAATTAAGCATCTGCTTTTTCTGGGTGTTGTTGTGAAGAGGGATCTATCAGGCTTTGCTGCCCTGAAAATACATCCTTTAATATAAAGGATATCTGTTGGCACTCCTAATGTGAATTAATGTGCACATTTCCCGTATCTTCATGCTTGGGACATCAAAGGACAGATTAGGGTGAACGAGACCACCCAGCAGCCTCAGCCCTGACCCAAATGATTTTGTCCTCTCTACATCCCATTGTCCTTTCTTTGGAGCACCGAGGCTGCTGTGTGTGACATTCAACAGTCACAAGTGTAGGAGTTTTGATTTTTTTCCTTCATCTTGGAAATAAACACATTTTTTGGGGTAATTTGGTGGTTTGGCAGGCTGTGTGTGGTCAGGGCATGAGCTACCAGTGAAGCAGTTGGGGGATTTAAGGGAATATGGATGATGGTGAAGGGATTGTTGTACAAATTCCTTGTATGAACTCAGACCAAGAGATCTGCTAGGTAGACTCATGTTCTTCTGCCTGCAAAAACCCACCAGGTCAACAGTTCAAAGAGTCTTGTGCTTCAGCAAAGTCCATGAACTTTGGATTCCTGGGTTATACCTCGGAAACAACCTTCAAATTGTTGTCAGCCTTCAGTTGTTGTCAAATTGCTGTTCAAAGATTAGAGGTGCATGCCCATGGCAGATATGGGTGTGGCATGAGCTGGAGCAGCTGACAGGCTCTCGTGTGTGGTTTTGGCTTGTTTTGTGATTTTTAATGCTGTTTCACTGTTCTGCTGAAGGAAAACTGGCTGGTCTGAGGATGGAGACTTCTGGAGTGGCACCTGGAGAATGTGTGTTTGATCCTCATCACACACATGGAATGGCAGAGGGAGGAAGGAATCAATCACACAGGGTGTAGATTAATGGAAGGTGAATACAGGGGCAGGCAGGGAAAGGAAAAAGCCATGTTTGTATATCATCAACAGGAAATTAATGGGGTTTATAGTTGCACAATTTTGGGTGCAGCAATTATTGCATTTGCCTCCATTATTTTATTGAGGAGGGAACGAGCATCTCTTGAGAGGCAGAGAACAGCAAAAAATATTCCTCTCATGGAAGCAAATCAGGCACTTCTTTGATCCCCAACACAGTCTTGGATGTGTTTAGGCCAATGAGGTCCAACAGGGCTGGAGGTTGGATCCTCCTTGCCTGATTTTCATCATCTAATATTCAGGTTATTTAAATCTGGGTAACTTCACTTGGCTTTGCTCATAAACATGGAAGAGAACTTGCAAAAGGCAATTCCTGTCACCCTGAAATAGGGATCTGAGGGGGTTGGAATCAATCACTCCTCTGTGAGCGCTGGTTTCCACCCATTAACTGCGGACATATTACTCCATCCAGGTCAGCCAAGCCCAGCAGAAATGAGGGCACATGAATCCTTCAGGAAGGATCCTTCAGGAAGGATCCCTGGGTGCAGGGTGGGAATTTGAGTCTAGACGTGTTGTGTGCCAGGCTGAAGCTGAAAAGGCTGCTCCATCCCTCCTTTTCTAATCTGACTGGCAGGTAGCTGCTGAGCCCAGTGGAAGTTTTCCTGTACAGATGAAGGCATTCTGGTTTTGGCAGCCTTTCCCCTGGCATTCTTCTCCAGCAGTAAATCATGGAGCGGCCGAGGGACCTCTGGAGACCGTCTCGTCCAACCCCCCTGCTCGTGTGCATCTGTGTCATTCTCAGCCTTGACACTAAAGTGCTTCTGTCTTTTGTGAAATCCAGACACGCTGCCAAAAGTAACTTGAAAAAGTGATTTTGAGGGAAAAAAGAGAAGAAGTGACAGCGGAGCACAGCTGTGCCAGCAGAGGCTGAGGGAGCTGTCGTGCTGTGTTATGGAATGCATGGAAGGGCCAAATGGCAGGAGACCACTGGCGCTGCAGGACAACATGGTCAGTCCTCTGCCCTTCCAGCTGATACTGAGGCTGGTATGTGCTGAAGGGCTCTCCTTGCTGCTCCACAGGTCCTGGAGGAGGTGCATCAGGACCTGGAGAGGTTTGGAAACCGCCTGCTGACCAAGATCCAACCTCTGAGCTGGGAATGTGAGCTGAACCCCCCCGTGTTCCGGCAGTACGATGCCTGGGGGCGGCGCGTGGATCACATCCACACCTGCTCGGCGTGGAGGAGGATGAAGGAGATTTCAGCAGAAGAAGGGCTGATTGCTGAGGCCTATGAGAGAAGATACTCCAACTGGAGGTAACTGGGGCAAATTGGGAATGACTCAGTGCCTTCCTGATTATTCTTAGCAAGGTTTATTCAGCGTTTTGCAGGACTGAACTGGTTGTGTAACCAGTAGCAGATGCTACACGGACACCAGCACACCTCCCGCTGTCCCCAGCAGCTCTGTCTGTCCACTGCAATGTTCCACCTCACCAATGATAAGCCATAACTAATGGCCCACACTTGATCATAATATTCTTTGATGTCACCTTCCTGATTGTGGGGCCTGGCAGTTCCCTGCACCACTCCAGCTTTGTGTGTGTTAGTTGTAATGCAGCTAAAGATGTGGGATTTCACTCACAGGTGTTTTGTATTCCAGACCATGGAGACAGACCCACATTTCTTATTGTTAAAAACTGCACAAGCTGGCCTTGTGCTGGCTGTCCCACTGGGACTGAGAAACTCTGCTGCTCCTCTTCCTGGCTGGAACAGTTTTTGCCCTCTCAGAAATGAGTGGTCTGATCCTCACCCGTTCTGGCTGTAATTTTTCCTCTCTTCCCAGTCAAGGTATTTTATCCTCCTGCTGTTGCATTGCTGTGTAACCCATCTGTTTTCCCTCTGTCTCTCCCTCTCCCAGCCGCCTGTACCAGGCTGTCAAACTGTACTTGTTCTCAAGCTCCTCTGGAGGTTTCAGCTGTCCACTGGCCATGACTGATGGGGCAGCCAAAGTCATTGAGGTATGAGTTTGGCTGGTCCCTGAGGGCACAGCCCACGTCCTGATACTGCAGGTTAGAGGCAGGAGCACCAGCCAAGGATGGAGGAGCAATGATCCATCCGGTTCTGGGCACAGCCCTTCCTTGCTCTATGACTCAGCTCTGTCTCCCACTGCCTTTCTCCATGAGGTACAAAGCCTTTGTGCCCACGCCAACTTTTATATTCACTGACAGCATTGTGTTCAATAAGGCCTTTGCTGCACATGGCACCTGTGGCACTGCAGGTAGCTGGAAAGGTGTCCAAGGCCAGGTTGGGCAGGGCTTGGAGCAACCTGGGATAGTAGAAGGTGTCTCTGCCTGTGGCAGGGGGTGGCACTGGATGAGCTTTAAGACCCCTTGCAACCCAAACCATTCTGTATTTCTATGATCCTATGAATATATTTTCACTACAAGACAATTTGTTTACCCATATTTGTGTGGAGTGGCAGTTAGATATAATAGGCTAGATCCATACCTGATGTAAATTCACCAAACCACCAAGACTTTACCAATTGGGATGTTTGAGTGACCCCATTTGCATTGCCTCAGTGGCTATGTAGGATTCAGAGGAAAATATCCCTTAGGTAGCCAACCCTGGGCATTTAAATACACAAAAACTTAAAGCAGCAAAAGGCAGTTCCCTCTTCCCTGCAGCTCTCTGGGTGCTGGTGACATCCAGCATACATGAACCTGGCACATGGGCTGTTTGGGACCTCTCTCCAGAAATCCAAGGGGATAGGAATGCTCAGCACTCCGTGTTGTAACGCAGGTCTGCGCCTTCTGTCTGCACAGTGCTGCAGCAGCTGGTGGGAGCTGTGCTGGCTCTCAGCAGCACCTGCAGATCCTCTGCAGTGCAGGACACCCACCTGGCTTCCAGACTGGCCTGTCTGAGCCCTGAACACACCAGTTAAGGCAATTGTGTAATGTCAACGATCGTGTTATGATCATCTCAGTTTATTTTCTCTCCCCTCAAACAGTCACTGGGTATTCCTGGATCTCTGAAAAACGCTTTTGACCGTCTGACATCCCGTGACCCTGAGAAGTTCTGGACCTCTGGCCAGTGGATGACTGAGCGAAGGGGTGGCTCAGATGTTGGTATGTGCTGTGGGGTGGAAACAGATGTGGCAGTGAGAACTGAACACAAAGGATGTGGGGAACCTGAAAAGCCAGGGAGCTGGTTTAGGACTTCAGCAGAAATCATCCAAGTCCTCTGCACAGCTCTGCTTTTTAACCAACAAAAGACCCAATCTCTGTCCTCTTGTGCACACAGAGCCCTTTGTGTTCTTGGCTAAGGTAACTCCTAAAGAACTGGAGGCATGGATTATACACACTGCATTTCTTATCGAGGGTCAATGAAAGAGATTAACAGCTAACCCATGCTCCATCTTCATAGCAAGAAGAGCCTTAAAGGAGCTGCTGCTTACTCTGTAAAATCAGCTTTGATTGATACAGAAGTTGCCATAAGACCAGGAAATTTTCTGCTCTGTTTCAGCAAGCGGCACCGAGACCGTGGCCAGGAAGCAGCCGGATGGCACCTATCGTCTGTATGGATTTAAGTGGTTCACATCAGCAGCTGATTCTGATATGGCATTAACCCTGGCCAGGATAGCAGATGCTGAAGGACAGGTAAACCAGTTCTGTTGGCTGGGGAACCAGGGGAAGGAGCAGGGGCATTCTTCTTCCTTGTTGCACTGTAATAAAATCCTCTCTGTGCCTTGCAGTGTACCCAGGGCTCCAGAGGCCTGTCCCTGTTCTTCCTGAGGGTTCGGGATGAGGAGGGGAAGCTGAACAACATCCAGGTGCAGAGGCTGAAGGACAAGCTGGGCACGAGGCAGATGGCAACAGCAGAGCTGTGGCTGCAAGGAGCCAGAGCAGAGCTGGTATGTAAGAGTTCCCCTGCCCTCGGGACTGGGCTGCCCTGGCATGGCACTTGCTCCTGGGGCTTTCAGCAGAGATCCCAACTGAAAAACTTCCTCTCTTCCAAGCATCTCTGTGGCTTGGCTGTCCACATCACAGAACAATTCACTGGTGGGGCTCTGTGTGAGGCAGAGCTGAGAAGACTTCAGGAAAAGATGCGAGAGAAGACAACAACAACAAAAAAGTTATTTTAGGCTGGTAATTTCTCTAATCCTGGTTCCTGAGCCAGCAGAGGGACAGTTTGTGCAGTGTGCAGGTAGGAGCAAGCAGCAGGGACCAGAACTGATCATGCTGACATGGTCTCCAAAAGCCTTTTCTCTGGTCATAGAAGGAGAATCCCAGGATAGGATGGGTTGGAAGGGACCTTAAAGCTCATCTCATTCCAACCCTTGCCATGGGCAGGGACACCTTCCACCAGACCAGGTTGCTCCAAGTCCCATCCAGCCTGGTCTGGGACACTTCCAGGGATGAGGCAGCCACATCACACCACAGACTTGACTAAAATGAGACAAATGTATTTTAAAGCAAGCAGGTCTCTGAGTGCCTGAGGGCAGACAGGGACAGAGTGGACAGCCCGTGTCCATGTGCCTGTTGACACCATTTTCATTCCCATGTCCATGCCTATCCAAGGCATGTGAAAGGCTCATGTCAGCCCTTGTTCCTTGCAGATCTCTGCAGAGGGCCGTGGAGTGGCCGCCATCTCCCACATGCTGAACATCACTCGGATCCACAACGTCATTTCTGCAGTGGCTTCCATGAGAAGGTGAAGGCAGCACGGATCCCCCAGGGCTGAAGGAGCAGGACAAGGGGACTTTGGCTCGGCATTGAGCCATGTGTCCCCTTTGTGGGACAGGCCTGGAGCCAGCAGTGCTGGAGGAGGGTGACCTGTGGGTGGGTGACCTGTACAGGACCTGTACAGACCTGTACAGCTGAGCAGGGTTCTTATGGTGGAGGGGACTGGAAGGGAATGCTCAGAAGTGAGGCCAGGCAAACACAGTGTGGGAAGAGTGTGGTGGCAGTGCTGGGAGCTTGTCACAGCCATCCCAAAAGACAGGAATCCCTCCCTAAGCACCAGTTGCTGGTGTAACTGTTCCCTGTGTGTGTTGCCATCCTCCAGGATGATCAGTCTGAGCAGGGACTACGCCTGCAAGCGTGTGGCCTTCGGGAAGCTCCTTAAGGACCATCCCCTGCACATGCAGACAATAGCACGGATGGAGGTGAGGATTTTGGGAGCCAAGCTGGACCTATTGGGAAGGAAAGAGGGCAGAGATCCTGTGCTGTTAGTGAGCACAGCCAGCCTGCCTGCACTCAGATTTAGGAGGCCTTTTCTGCTACAATAAAGTGGATGCAGCAAGGGAATTGTTTTACTATAGTGGGATTTGATCTGATAACAGACCTAACTCCTCTGCTGGACTTCAGGTTATCCTAAACAATTACCTGGGAGTTTCCCTGAGAGAAAGGAGTGCCCTTACTATGCTAAGGCATGACCTCTGAAGTTGGGTGTTTGCCTCAGAATCCAGGCCTGACACCACAGTCACCTGACTCTTGTCCAAAACTGGTATTGGACTCATCCAACTTCCCTGGGAGCTCCTGCCCCGGGAGATGGGCTGTGAACAGTATTTTAAAATTCTCTTGCAAGGTGGGGAAAGGTGGTCAACATCTGTCAAACATGACTTCAGGCTCCAGCATCTCATTGCCTGTGGCCAGAAGTCCCCCTCTGAAAGGAAGGGCAGATTGTCCCACAACACACAGCTCCGTACCCTGATGCTTCCCAAATCAAAACTTGCCAGGGAAGTAAGCTACTCAGGAAGAAATCTATCACAGACTTTGCAGCTCCAGGTGGTCAGAGGTTGACCATCATCTCACATCCATTACCTTTTGAAAATATGTGGATTTGGGGCCTGGATGCCTTTTAGGAGCTTTGTTAAGGCTCAGGTAGGCCTGATGCAATGCATTGGCCCTTTACTGCATCACAGTGTCCAAGAGTGGCAGAGAACCTTTAATATTCCATTCTTTGTGCCTTGGCTGCTCAGTCTCTGAAGCTGTGGGTCTGAGCAGGCAGGGGTGGCATTTTACCCTGGAGGAAATCTCATGCATGGAGTCCTGGAGTCAGAAGAGTCCAAGATCCCTGTTCCCTGCTCACAGGTGCAGGTGAGAGGGGCGTTTCTGCTGCTCATGGAGATTGTTCGCCTGCTGGGCCTGGCTGAAACCAACCTGGCGAGTGAGCAGGAGCAGCTGCTGCTGAGGCTGCTCGTCCCAGTGGCCAAACTGTACACAGGGAAGCAGGTATGGAACAGATTGATTAGCCCAGAGTGTGGAATGTTGGCAACCACAGAACTGGGAAGAGGAGTGAGTGACACAGCAGTGAGAGCAGGGGATATCTGCAAGACCTGCAGCAGTTCCTGCTCTGGAGGATGCTGCTCTTGCAGGTCCTCTCTCAGTGTCACTCAGGCTTCACTCCCATCTGCTCCTCCTGCAGGTAATGACCAACCTGCCTCAGGAGATGAGCAGGACCCAGTCAGCCCATCCTAGCAGGAGCTGCTGTGTGGTGTGGGAGGTTGGATTTCCCCTCAGGCACTGTGGATCATGCCAGCTCTCTGCATTTTGCAGACTTCTGCCGTGGCTGTTGAGGCGATGGAGAGTTTTGGGGGCCAAGGTTACATGGAGGACACAGGCTTGCCAGTCATACTGCGGGATGCTCTGGTAAGAGGGTGGCAGGAGAAGGTCCTGTGTGTCACCAAGTCCCCTGCACAGCACTCTAGTTCCCTGCTAAAGACACACTCAAGGGAGAACACAGCCCTCCCAGGCTCACTCCAGGTGTGTCAGCTCCTCCCTCACTGCCTTCCTGCTGAGCCCAGTCACCCCCAGGGAAGGACAGGATGTGTTCCTGGTGCTGAGGCTGTTCCCTAGCACAGCAATGGAACTGGGCTCCACTGCTCCCTTCCACTTGTTGTGAGACAAGACATCTCTGGAGATATCCTTGGTATCCCTTACTTCTGCCGTGTCTCTGCTCCCTCACACTCCCCTTCTTTGCTGCAGTCACTGCAAAGGCTCCCTGATGCTCTTCCCCACAGGTGCTGTCCATATGGGAGGGAACAACAAATATCCTGTCCCTGGATGTGCTGCGATCCCTCGCCAAGAGCCAAGGGCAGGTGATGGCTGCGTTCCTGTCCACAGTGCAGGTGAGCCCACAGCTGCAGCCCTGCCCAGCCTGATCCACCCACCCTGGCAGAGCCTTCTTTGGGGTTTGTGCTCCTGGCTGAGGCTGGCAGGGAATAGGCCCAAACTGAAAGCTTTAGACAAGTATTCCAACAATTGGAATTGTGTCTTACAATTCTGCTCCTTAAATAGCTCTTCCAAAAACAGGATGCAGGCAGTGCTAATCCTGGGCCCTTGTGTGCTTTCAGCTCAGCAGTGGGGAGCTTGGCACTGTCAGAGTTCCTCAAGACAGGTACCAAAATAAGTGTATTTTGAATGTGACTCACCTTCCTGAATCCAAAATAATTTTGTGGTTTTGTTTCTTAACTGGAAAATCACCACAGGACTGCTGAATATTGAACCTCACTAGGGCTATCTACTGCATTATGACTTTCTATTTTTATTCCCTAAAAAGATGGAAAGAGCCAAAGGAATTCCATTTCTGCCTCTTTGGATTTGCTGTTCTCTGGCTCTACTTTTAAAGCTGCTCAGGTGACAGTATTCAAAACAGCTCAGAGTTTCATGAAGGTGAAGGAGCATCTCCTGGCTTGGTGCATCCCAAAAAGGGAGACAGGAGGCAGGATCAGAGGGTGTTGTCTCAGGGGTGACATTATTAATCCAGACACAGCAATCCAGATCTCATTAGCCCAGGCACAGCAAGGGAATCCTGGGCATCTGGAGTGCTGGATTTGGTGATGTGCAGCCTTCACCTTTCCACCTAGACCCCATGAGAAGGGAAGAGTCTGGGACAATGCTCTCCTCCAGCACTGGGGACTGGACAGAGCTTTCCAGAGCCTGAGTAGCTCTCACAGTGGCTGCAGTTGGCAACTTGTGTCCCAGCTCACCCCCCCAGTTCAGCTGTGCTCTGTACACAGCCCCTCTCTGACCTCTGGGGGTGAGAGTCCTCTTGCCATCCTCTCAGAAGACTTTTGAGAGGGAAGAAATACCTCAAACAATTTGGCCACCAAACAAGAAGCCAGATCTACTCAGGAGCAGGACTGAGCACATCTGCTGGGGGCAAATCCAGCTGTTGGCAAACAGCTGCTTAGGCTGACACTGCAGGTAACGGATGGGGAAGTAAAGGAGCTGTGGATAGGCTCTAAAATAATTTAGAAAGAAGCAGCCTCCACAGTCTAACACTGAACACTAATTTAAACAAACACCCCACAAAGGTGCTGTGCTGCACCCTGGAGCAGCTCCCTGGTGCAGCTGGGAGGGCCCCTCCAGCTGCTGAACAACTGGATAATCAGGGGAGCATTAGGGAGCACAGCGCCGTGATGCAGAGCAGGGACCTGCAGAGCAGCAACACGAGTACTGAGACTCATTAATTAACGAGCTCCTCAGTGCTCCCATCAATCACGCTGTGGGTGAGGCTGGAGGGGGAGGGTGAGTGCCGGCTTCAAGGTCTCCAAATTCCAGTAATGCCACTGCCTTTACTGTCCCTGTCACACTGAGGCTGCTGAATGTCCAGAGAGAGGGGCTGGGTTGGGCTCAGCAGTGTGGATGCTCCAGTTCTGCATGGAATCAGACCTGGCCAGTTTAAGCTTTTCCTTTATGCCTCGGGCAGCCAGGTGCTGGAAAGGCAGCCTGGGAGGGATTTCTGTCTGCAGAGTTCTGCAGGAACGTGCTTGAGTTTCTATACCAGAATCAGGTTTTCACTCACAGGTGATAAACAACATCTTTCTGAGCTCCAGGTGTCCAAATTCTTCCAGTCTGTGAGTCTGGTTAATTTTGAAACATCCCTCCCAATCCTGTCTACTGAGGAAATAATTTAACCCATCGTAAAGGGGTTTTTACTGCTCCAATCCATTTCCTTTTTATTGATGCACACAAACCGAGTACAATTTATTTTATGTTTGTCCATCAAGGTTCTCAGTGTGCAGGACTTGTGCCCATTGTCAGAGGCTTTGCAGAAAGCAGCATTAGTGCCTGTACAGCTCTTGGTTCTCTGAAGGTCATTTCAAGGGTAACTCCAGGTTTTGCTTCTATCCTCTATCAGTTGTCTGTACTGATGGTGAGATGCCCAGTGCTGCTGGGGCTGTGATCAGGAGCAGGAACCAAGGGTTGTAATTATCTTCAGGAAAAGGGAAATATAGAAAACTTCCCCATCCTTGCACAATGTGACTATGAGAAGATGAATTTTTAGGGTTTTTAATACACAGGTGAGTTTGTGACAAACCACCTTATCTAGAGGTTATGAGTCTGGAAATCCTGGGGAGAAGAGTGAGTGTGAGAGACAGGGATGGACTCCAGAGGGGCTCCAGCCCTTGGAGCATTTCCAGTCCTCTGGACTGGCTCCAGGTCCCTCCTGTGCTGGGACTCCTGGGCTGGAGGCAGCTCTGCAGGTGGGGTCTCACCTGAGCAGGGCAGAGGGGCAGAATCCCCCCTCTCCTGCTGCCCATGGTTTGGGATCAGTCCAGGACACATCCTGACTTCTGCTGTGGTGAGAATTTCAGGTGGATACTGCGGAGGGCCAGTCAGTTCGTGTTGTACTAAAATTTTATTAGCTGGAATTTTGAGCCAGAGCCCTGGGTGTACTTTCAAATTCAATTACAATCTGAAAAGTGCCTCTAAAATAGCTCAGGGCAGTTCGTTGATTGTTGCATTTGAGTCACTTCAGGTGAAATTTGGGCACATCCTAGGACAGGGTCTCAGCACCAGCCCCACACGTGTCGTGCAAGGCTCAGAATCAACTCTTGCCTCAAGAATTTCTGTGTAGGGCTGTAACTCAGGCTGTAACTCAGGCTGTAAATCAGCCCTGCAATCTCAGACATATGACAGTGTTTTCAGGTCCTTTTCAGACCACAACCCCAATTTTCCAGCAGCAGGAAACAAATGGAGGTTATTGATGTGGGGCCGTGTGTTCGCTCCAAGCATTGACATGAAATTGTGCTTTTAGCCCTGTTTGGGTTGTCCCTCCTGTCACTGTATTTTTAGATACTCATGATTAATCTTGTAAGTAAAAACTACTCTGACCACATGGTTTGGGAGCCAGTGAGAGCAAACAAACAAGCAGCATCCTAAAATTCCTCCATGAAAACAGAGGGAATCAGAACTAATGGAGCTCTGAAGCTCCTTTGCTGACCCTTTCAGGCAGTCAGAGGTGGTGGGGCAGTGATGCTGTCTGCCTCCTCCCAGAGCTGGAGCAGGGCAACCAGGAGAGAACAGGAGCTGCTCCTGCCCAGAGCATTGCCCTGAAGCAGCTCCCAGCCTCTCCATCCCAAGTGCAGAGAGAACATGGAAAAACCTTCCAGGAGATCCAGGGCTTTTGGTTAGGAAAGGAATAAGTGCAATTGGAACAAAAAAAAAAAAAAGTCAATTATTGGCGAGCAAAAAAAAAAAAGGGGTTTTTTTATCCCTTAANATGCTGGGGGTGTTTCTGCCCCTGGAGCCCAGAAGAGCAATACTGGGAAGTGTGGAAGTTTGGGGTCTGAGCAGTCAGGGAACATGGAGCAAACCTGGGCTCAGCCCAGCCCAGATGGATTTCCTGGTCCAGTAAGAGGAGCTGCGGGATCACCTCAGCACTGAAAGCCTGAGAAACATAAAAAATTCCTTCTGTGTAGCTGCTGCTCACAGGCTTCAGTCTCGTCTGCAGGTTATTGATGGAGCTAATTAATGAACAGCACCTCCCACCACGCTGTGCTGCTCACATCCAGCCTTTGGGGATGCTCTCCAAGCTGATCTCTCAGTCCTGCTGCAGAGAGAGGGGTTGGAGTGAGGAAAGATGGGACCACAGCCCACAAGGCAGGGCCAGCCCCCAACACAGGCAGTGTCCCATCCCTTCTAACAGGGAACAACACAGGACACACAGATGAATGGCATGGGAATGCCGTGCCCAAAGAACAATTCCAGGCTCTCAGCAGAGTATCCCTTGTGCTTTCACAAGGGATTTGGGATGTGGCAGAACAGAAGCTCAGCTCAACCAGGGGAGATTTCAGGCAGTGCTGCTGGCACAGTTAAATGCCCAATCTTCATCAGAATCACAGAATCCTTTATTTTCCTTAGGTTGGAAAAGCTCTCTGGGATCAAGTCCAGCCACTCCCCAGCACTGCCAAGGCCACCACTTACCCATGTCCCCAAGTGCCACATCCACATGGCCTTTAATCCCTCCAGGGATGGGGATCCACCACTGCCCTGGGCAGCTGTGCCAGTGTCTGACCACCCTTTCAGTGAAGAAATTTTCTCTAATATCCAACTTGAACCTCTCCCAGTGGAGCTTGAAGCCACTTCCTCTTGTCCTGGGACCTTTCCCACTGACACAATGTGCAGAGGAAAGCTGCTTTAAATGTGAATTTGCCTACCTGGACACAGCTTGAGCATATTTGTGCAAGTTATTATATAACCCTGGGAGAATTAGACCCTGATACAGGTATAGAGTTAGGGAGAATTTGGGATGAGAGCTGGTCCCCACGTGCAGCTGGGAAGCCAGAATGGAAACAGCAACATGCTGGCTCTGGTCACAGGGAATTCTCCCTCCCCATGGCAAGGCTGGGAGCTTCCTTTTGGGCACATCCCCTTCCTGGGCTGCTCCCCCTGTGCCAGTGGCAGCCACCTGGATCTGAGTTTGTTGTCAGCAGCTGGGTGTGCCCAGGGTCCCAGCAGCCCCTTCCCTGACACAAGGCAAATACACTGGAATTTTTCTTGTGGTTGTTCTCTCTGCAGAAAAAGCTGGCGCTGGCTTCAGGCACTGAGGAACTGTCCCCAGCCGTGCAGCGGGCACGGGAAGCCATCAGGAGCCTGCGCCAGTTCATGGCGGCCGCGGGCTCAGAGCAGGCACTGACCATGGAGCTGGCAGCCAGGGACTTCTCCTACAGCCTGGCACGGATCTACACAGGCAGGGCAACCACAGGAATCACAGAACCATGGAATGGGCTGGGTGGGAAGGGACCTCAAAGCCCATCCACTGCCACCCCTGTCATGGGCAGGGACACCTTCCACTGTCCCAGGCTGCTCCAAGCCCTGTCCAGCCTGGCCTTGGGCACTGCCAGGGATCCAGGAGCAGCCACAACTGCTCTGGGCACCCTGGGCCAGGGCCTGCCCACCCTCCCAGGGTTACAATTCCTCCCCAATCTCCCATCCATCCCTGCCCTCTGGCAGTGGGAAGCCATTCCCTGTGTCCTGTCCCTCCATCCCTTGTCCCCCAGTCCCTCTCCAGCTCTCCTGGAGCCCCTTTAGGCCCTGGCAGGGGCTCTGAGCTCTCCCTGGAGCTTTCTCCTCTCCAGGTGAACAGCCCCTGTTCTCCCAGCCTGGCCCCAGAGCAGAGGGGCT
>VYZP01069293.1:0-19915 GCA_013400635.1 Hypocryptadius cinnamomeus | reverse complement strand
TCTGGGCACCCTGTGCCAGGGCCTGCCCAGTCAGGAATCCCTTCCCAGTATCCCATCCATCCCTGCCCTCTGGCAGTGGGAAGCCATTCCCTGTGTCCTGTCCCTCCATCCCTTGTCCCCAGTCCCTCTCCAGCTCTCCTGGAGCCCCCTTAGGCACTGGAAGAGGTTCTGAGGTCTCCCTGGAACCTTCTCTTCTCCAGGTGAACACCCCCAGCTCTCCCAGCCTGATTCCAGAGCAGAGGGGTTTGTGCTGTTTTAATGAGTTGCAATTATTATTTCGTCCCTTTAAAACAAGCATTCCAAAATATATATATATTAAANAAAAAAAGATTCCAAAAAAAAAAAAATATAAAAAAAAAAAAAAAAAAAAAAAGAAAAACATTGCTGGGATGGAATGATTCCAGTAGGAATTACAGCTGACCACCCTGGAAAGGCTGACTGGAACAGAGGCTGGATGGGGTCAGATTGCCTTTCCCAAAGCCCAGGGTCTGTTTATTCCAGGTGTGAGCAGAGTAGCCCCAGGGGGATGAAGGAGGTACCAGACATCCCTCGCACATCCTCCGAGGTGAATTCCCAGCTGGACATTGCCCCCTGTCCCCTCTTTGGAGCTGCTCTGGGGCTTGTTCCAGTGCAGGTCCTGCCCCTGGTGTGTTCAGGTGTCACAAACAGTGTCAGCCACCATCCCCAGAGCACCTGTGTGACAAACATTAAACATCCCCTGGCTGTTCATGCTGGGATGTGACACAGCAGGGGAGCTGGAGCTGCCTGCAGAGAGGGAGAACCAGACTGCCAGGAGAGACAGGAGTGCAACTGCTGCCTTTTTGTCCAAAACAGGAATTTCTGGTTAAAAACAAAATATGGCTGAGATAAATAAAGATGAGTTAAAATGTAGGCAGCTGCCTCGGAGATCTGTCCTGCAGGCAGATCCTGAGCCTGCTGACAGCTCCCTGGCACGGAGAGGCTCCAAAAGCAGCAGTGGCTGGGAATGAGAGATCCTGGGATGTGCCCAGGAGTTCCTGACCACTCAATACCTCGGGAAGCAGGGGTTGAGGTGTGACAGCAGGAGCCCAGCTGTGTGGGCCAGGAGCAATGCTGAACCATGGAATCCCAGAATCCCAGAACCACTGAGGTTAGAAAAGTTCTCCAAAACCAACCTGTGTCCGATCCCCGCCTTGTCACCAGCCCAGGGAATTGAGTGTCACATCCAGTTCTTCCCTGGACACCTCCAGGGCTGGGGACTCCAAACCTCTCTGGGCAGCCCCTTCCAGCACCTGCCCCTTTCCATGAAGAAATTCCTCCTGATCCCATGGATGGAGGGGTCTCTCCTGACACTGCCCAGCCACCATTCCCACTTTGGCTCATCACTGCTCATGGAAGGACCTTTATCCCATTCCAGCAATGCAACAGCTCACACTAAACCAGGGCTGGAGCTGCTCAGTCTCTCCTCCCAGGCTTCCCTCTGGATTCTGCTCCTGCCCTACCACAGCCTCTGCTTGCCTGGAGCAGGATTATTCCCCCATGGATGTGAGTTCCTGCCAGCTCTGCCACTCGCTGACCGAGTGCTGCCATGCAAATATCCTGGGATTAAAAGAATTGGCAATTCTGGGTGCCCAGTTTGAGGCAGGGGATGGTTTTATTTGCATGTTTTTCTCTAACAGCTTGGCTGTTCCAAGCCCAGTTCCTGATGGCTTTCCCTGGAGCCAGGGATGTTCAGCACTTCTGAAGTCAGCTCCCAGGATCTCGGATTTGGATATTTAAGGCACAAGGCTCACATGAAATGTTCTGTTCACCAGCAAAAATCATAGCTGGGGACACCAGCGAACATCACAGCCTGAGCTGGGGACTGTACCCCAGAGGGGTTCTGGCATGCCTGAATCCCAAATCCATCCCCCATCCTTCCTTTTCCTGCTTCACAGCCCCCATCCTGGTCAGGATTTTAATGGCAAAGATACAGCAAATTTTGATGAGCTGTCATTCCTCATGGCTCAGCACATGGCCAAGGCCAGCCGTGTTTTCCAGGCAGGAGGACACAAAGGGCGTGTCCAGACACAAAAACATCCTCCCAGTTTGGAAGCTCCTGCCGTAAAGAGACCTGGGGAAGAGCGAGAGCATCGTAAAGAAACGTTTGCCAGAATTCAGCATATTTTTTCATTCCTGGGAGCAGATTTCAGCATTTTGGCTGAAACTTCGCAGAGTGATTTCACTCCAGGCAGACACCGGCCTGGAAAATTTCATCTCCAACCATTCCAGTTTGGCAAAGCCGAGAGCAACTGCAAACACAGACCTGAAATGTGTGGAGAGGGAGCAGCCCAGGAACCAGCCCTGCACCCTGCACCCCATTCACTCTTCTCTTTCTGTAATTATTTGCTTAATCACAGCACACTTTTAATCCTGTGCCCTAATTAATGTGCTATTAAGAGCCGTGCAGGCCATAAACCTCCCCTTGGCATGAGCAGGATCATTTGCATTTGAGCTCGTTTTTTCTGCCCAGGATCTTGAAGCACTTTCTGAAGTAGAGATCATTAACCCCAGGTTCCAGCTGGCAAGGCCCAGACAGAGAGGATGTGACACCAATTGTCTCTCTGAGCATAGATGTCCTTGTCTGGCAGATCACTGGGATATCCATGGAAATGCACAGTCTGGGAGTGCTGCTGTGCTGGGGGATCCCTGGAATGCTGAGCTCAAGCACCCCCTCTCTGTGGATGTTCTCCCTGTGTTCCTGCCCGTGGTTGTTGTCACCACTGGAGAGTGATGCTGGCATTGTCCTGCCCATGGAGAGCAAGGCTGACACTGGGATGGCAGGCAAAGAGCAGAGGTGCCGTGTCTGGAGCTGGGAACAGGGACAGCAGGACAGCAGGACAGCAGGACAGCAGGACAGCAGTCCCACATCCCTCCTGAGCCTGGGCTGCAGGAAATGCTGGCCCTGCTCCAGGATGGGCTCTGGGTGCTCGCCAGAGGCTCCCGGTGGATGTGCTCGCTCCAGGGCTGTTTACACAGGTGCTGCTTTGAAAAGCAAATGTTGCTGTTTATAAAATACTCTGCATCCATTTCCTGAGGAGCAGCAGAGCTGAGCAAGGTGGCTGAGCCCTGGCAGTGCCCATGTTCTGCTACCAGCAGCTCCCAGTGTCCCAATGCCACGTCCTTGGCACATCATGCCTGCAAATCCTGCTGTCCCTGATGGGCTGGAGATGGGTCCAGGTGAAAAAGAGATCAGCAAAACTCTCCCAGGCCCTGCCTTAAAAAACTCTACTGGAGACAAGGACAGTTTCCCTTTTTAGATCTGTCTGGGTAGAGACTGCCAGAACTGTTTGGAATCAGCAAGAGGAATCTTCACTTCCTCTGGGTGTGCCTTCCATGACCCCCCATGAGCTTAGCTTTGGGGTGCACATGGATTTCAGGCTATTCCCCTAAATACTTAATGGAATCATAGAATTCCAAAATGGTTGGGTTGGAGGGGAAATTAAAGCTCATCTGGTTCAAATCCCCAGAGCAGTGACACCTTCTACTATCCCAGGTTGGTCCAAACCTCCAAACCTGTCCAGCCTGGCCTTGGACACTTCCAGGGATGGGGCAGGCACAGCTTCTCTGGACAACCTGTTCCAAATTTCTGCAGAGGGGAGGAGAGGGGGCTGCCCCAGGCTCAGCCTCCTGCAGCCCAGGGCCTGGCTCTCCTTGCTGAGCTGGCTCAGGGTCGTTTGTCTCCCCCAGTGTGTCTGGGTTTGATCAGCCCTTCCGTCCTGGAGCTCAGAGACTTCCCCCGATGACAGTCTCGTCAAAACCATTCCATTTCCACACAACTCCTCGGCTTTGACAGCTCCACATTTTCTGACAAAACCCAAACCAAAACAAGGCGCTCTTGGAAATTTCTCAAGCAGCTGCAGGGGAATGCTGATGAGATTGGACATATTTGGGCGAGAAAAGGCATGGGCAGCAACCCTCAGCTTTCCTTCTTTGGTTCCCGAGGATTTGATTTCAAAGCATGGACAGAACCGCCTCACCCCGGGTGACACAGAGCCACCATCCATCACCTTCACACCACGTGGGGACCACCTTGGGCACAGAGAATGACAGTGGTGACAATTTAGAGAGGAAAATCAGAGGCTCTGGGCACCAGAGTGTGTGGAGGACGTCCACTGTGGGAAGAGTGACGCGGCTGCAGCGTGTTTCCATCCCCTCTCCTGTGCCATCACCTCACACCCGTCATTCTCCCAGTAACTGGCCAAGAAATGTCAGTTATTTGAACCCCTCTTGCTTTGTAATATTTTTCCTGTTTAACAGCAGCCTTCTTGCCCAAAATCTGAAGGTCATTCAGGGCTGAGCTGTGTTGACTCTGTTTTTCCAACAGTCAGGAAACTCTTCTGGTCTTTTCTCAACAGCTTCTTCACTCCTCCTGCATCCTTGGTCTGGAAAATGAGGTTTCACTGAAAAACCTCCAGCCCTGCTCATGTATGAGGGACAGGGGTGTTTCTCTGTTTCACAGGTTGCTATGCAAAGAGAAAGAAACAAAAAACCTGATTTTCAGAATGTAATTTTGGTTAAACCCCACTAAGGGTTGTGTTTATAAAACAAACAATCCTTGGGCTTATTTGCCTTAAATGAGCCCCAAAATATTTATCATCTGCCTGTTTGCCCAGTCAGACACTGGGATGAGACAAGGCGAACTGGGAGGATGGGAAGGGACCACCAGCAATGGGAATTGAGTCCAGCAGCAGGACTGTGCTCCGAGAACCTCCTCTGGGTGCTCCTGTGCATGCTCAGGGCCAGTGCAATAAATTGAATCATGGAACAATTTGGGACAGTTTGGGTCGGAGGGGACCTTAGAGCCCATCTCATTCCACACCCTGCCATGGGCTGGGACAACTTCCACTATCCCAGGCTGCTCAAATCCCTGTCCAGCCTAGCCTGGAACACCTCCAGGGATGGGGCAACCACAGCTCCACGACCTGGGATTTGTTCAGGGGATTCAGCCTGGCACCTGCAGCAGCAGCCCAGATGTGGTTTCTCCCGTTCTCCATTGTCCTCTTCCAGCTGGGAGCTGCCCCAGGAGCTCTGTGCTCTTCCCAGCCCCAGCTCTCTTCTCCTACAGCTGATGCCAGGAACGCCTCTTCAGCACTCTGCTGACTCCCGTATCCCAGCCCTGCCATTCCTTGTGGAGCTGTCGGTGCCAGCAGGAAGGGCTGGCACTAAGCGGGCAGAATTCCTGTGTGGAGCTCCTCAGCCTCGCTGGGAGCCCTGCTGCAGGCATGGCACGGGCTCGGCACGGCACGGCACAGCTCTCATGCAGGGCAGCTGCCTGCGGACACAAAGGAATTCACCAAAATTAGTGGATCCGCCACCTCTGGAGGGGTTCAAGTGTGCAGCAATTATCTCCTGAACCACCCGTCCCACCTTCCTCTGGGAATGCCCCCGGGCGCCGCCTCGCAGCGAGGGCTAATGAGTGGATTATTGCAGCATTTTAAAACTCAGCTGTTTTGTAAATTGGGATTATCCAGTGAAACCAAGAAGACTTTCAAGAAGGAGCAGCCCTTCACCCCCTCCTCACTCTCTGCAGTCTCTGTAACAGCAGCACGGCCACGGGGAAGGGCTCATTTTTTAAATTCTCCATCTCGAAAACTTCCTTCTCAATCAACATCAAGCCTCTCCCTCCTGCTCCACTTCTCCAGTGCCAGGGAGCTGCACTTCTCCCTGTCCCCATCTCCCAGCGAAAACATGGCAAATCCAGGCAGTTCTGAATTGCCAGAGATCTGTGAGCTTTAAGATTCCTTCCAACCCAAAGCATCCTGTGACTCCATAATTCTGTGTGGGGGGCTCCCAGACAGCCCCTCATCCCCTGGCCCCCGTGTCAGAGCAGTGTGGGACACCCAGGGAGCCACCCCAGAGCCCTGGGCAGGGCCATCCAGGCACCAGGCAAAAGCAACCCAGTTGGGAGATGTGGCTGGGAGTCTGCTGGCAGCATCTTCCCAGACCCAAAATATGTTAATGAAATATTTCAGTTTCAATGAACCGGCATTTTCTTTCCAAGCAAATTGCCCCCAGCTTTAGCTGGGAGCAAGTCCAGATCCCACAGCCCTCCCTTCTCCACACTGCTCCAACCACCAGCAGGGCTTGGCTGAGCCAGGTCCTGCATCCATGGCCGTCACCTGCACCCCTGGTCAGTCTGGGATGTGTGAACAACAGATTTGAACTTGTGCTGGAGTCAAGCTTTGGACAAAATCCTTTGTCTGCTCCCAGAATCACCCCAAATAATTTGCTTTCCCAAGCCCTTTACGCTGGGATATTCTAATAACACTTTGGGGGAGAATTCCATACACACCAAAGGTACTGGTGGGACTGGTTGTTCCTTACTTCTTCCAGGAATTTCTTTTCTGTAGGATTTTTCCATTTTTCTGAGCATCACAGAGACCTGTGCTCGTCCTGTGGGGCTGAGGCACAGGATGACCACCAGCCCAAAGACCCTGATCCCAAACCCAGCACAAGCTGACCAGTGGGGTGAAACTCATCCCCCTCCCCAGAGCCCTGGCAGAGCAGCACAACAAAGGCGGAAATCCGAGGAGGTTTCTTAGGAAAGCTGTTTCCATTTTCTGGAGCATTGTTCCGTGGGTATGAAGTGGAGCTATTTCCCTGGGGTTCATCCCAGCTGAAGCCCAGGAACAGAAGATTTTACCATAATGGGATGTGCCTGCAGACCCTCCCAGCACAGAGCAGCCCCAGCTCAGGAAATCTGGGATTTCCTAAAGGGAATGCATTGTCCTTGTCTGGGATGGTCCCTAATTTGCTTTGGGCATTGAGCTACGAGGTCCCAGGGGACACTGTTCTCTGAGGGCTCCTCTACTTGCAAAGGTTTATTTTAAGCAAAGATTTAAAGGCCACCAAAATTATTCAGCATTTTTCCGGCTGGGTGTGATGCCAGCCCCGGTCCTGGCCAGCACATTCTCTCCTGATTTTCCAAAGCTTTTTGCTTCCATGGGTGACACTATCTACAGGTCCTTGAAAATGTCACAGTTCTGGCGTCTTTCATTTGCTTCTCTTCCTTCTTCCAGCTGCTTCCTAGTGAGGAGGAGGGAAAACCCCTCAGGTTGCCCCTGAAAACCCCTCCTTGATGTGTCTGTCCTCCCATTAGCTCGGTCCCCCACCACGATGCCATCGGGAGCAGGGTCGCCTTTGGCTCCCTTTCATCCCCTCTGTGACATTCAGGCAGGATTTCCATTTGGAAGGATTTCCATTCTGAAGGATGCCGCCGAGCCCCCGGGGGCCTGCCATTAAAAAGAAAACAAGAGGAGAAAAAGGCGAGCCCAGCCTTCCTGGCTCTTTCTTTTCCCTTTTTCCCCCCAGTCAGAAGTCCCTAATTGGTCTGAACTCCGTGGGTGTCAAGGGGGCCCTCCTGGACCACCGACCCCAAACAAGACCCCGGCTCATCGGCTGTGGAAGGAGAGGCTGGAGCTGCTCATCTTCCCTCCCTGCTCCCACCAGAAACGCTGATTCCTGCAAAGCTGTGACAGAAAAATGTGGAATAAATAATTGCAAAGATCTGAAAAATGTTATTTTTGTGGTGGGGAATGCATTTGGGGAAAGGGTGAAAAATAAATAAGAGGGAAAGGTTTTGAACTGATGAAGAAAACAGTGTCTCGTCAGAGCGTCCCAGAGAGACCCCATTTGCCATTAATGGGGAAAGCAAATTGGAGGCTAATTGCTGGATTTGGAGAGGGAGTTTGCAACGCAGGGAACAGGATCTGGGTTATGATTGCTGTGTTCTGGGCACAAGTGAGCACTGGAGGGAAGCTGCTTTAGCCATCAGGTGTCCGGGGTTGGGGGCGATGGGAATTTTGGGATGTGGCATCGCCCCGGCAGCAGTGGGTGGGACAGGGCAGCTCCTCCTCCCTCCTCTGGAGAGGGACCACATCCCACTCTGGCAGCTGTGACCCCACTCCATGCTAGGCTGGAGCACCTGATGGTCCTGCAGCTTCACCCAGCACCTCCAGCTCCTCATTCCAGTTCTCCCAGCACCGCTTCCTGCCGTCCCGGGGCAATGGGATGTCCATGGACTCTTCTCACCCAAAGCTGACCAAAACTCTTCACCACTGGAGATGCTCTGGCCTGGGGGGAGTGCCAGTGGTGGAATCATCTTCCCTACCATTGCCTTGTGGGAGGAATCTTCATGGGAATGGCGATGGAGAAGAGAGGGGACAGTGGGACACAGGGCTGTGGGAGCAGCCCAATTCAAAGAGGGGGTGCAACAGCTCTTTCCTGCTCTTCCTGTTGAAGGCAGAGAGAGAAATAAAGGACAGAGAGAAGGAAATAAAAGAAGATGAAGGACATGAAGGGAAGAAGATAGGACAGGTGTTTTCTACTGAGTTATTTTTGGGAGGCTCAGGGCGTCTCAAACAGGAACAGTCCATGACATGCAGACCCTGGTACCCAGTGGCTCTTGGAGGCTGTTCTTTAAGTGCAGATGGTCGCCAACTCTTGGTGGGGATGGATCATCATGATGGGGAAAGAATTCCAGAGGCTGAATTCACTCACTGCCCAAACCAGGACACCCTGTGTGCTCCAGCTGGGAAAGTGATGAGCAAATTCCAAGGCTCCTGAAAGCCAGCCCCAGCTGAGCACTCCCAGGAGGTGTCCTGAAGACTCCCCCTACCAGCCCACCCAGATTTCATTCCCAACAAGCAATTCCCACCCCCAACCCAGCCACCAGGAGCACTGGGATGAGGCACATGCAGTGCTGGAGCTGAACACCCCCACAGGCAGCCAGGAAAAGGAGCAGTGTCACCCTCAGAGGCTGGCACGGTGCTGTGTTTCATAGTAACGAGGAAATATTTTATGCATCAAAAATAATATTTTGGCAAGATCCTTCCCAAGCACTTGTAAGTGCTTATCATGGTGCGGGAGCCTGGATGCTCCAGGCCCTTGGACTCAGATGCTCTTTGTTCTTGTACAACCTGATGTAGGTGCTGCTGCAGAGAGAAAAATAAACACTAAAATCGGAATAAACACCCTGTTGTCTGCTGCCCCCACCAACTGTGTCTGTTCCTAAAATAATTGCGTCTGTGGTAAACGCTGACTAATTAATGTGCACATATTTAGAAGAGGATTAACATCAATAATAATCAATGCAGATCTATTATGGCTAATTACGGATGTGGATCTATTGCATAGCTCCTAATCTTCTATAAATATGGTTTTTATAATCACTTTGTTAGCAGGTATCTAAAGCAATGCAAAGAATTTGCAATACAAGTTTAGAGCCTGGCTCTGTTCCAGCTCAGGTAATTACACCCTGGCTCAGTCTATCCCTCTGCAGCTCCCCCTGGGAATATATTTATTTTTAACTTCTTACCCAGAAATGTCTCGTGTCACTGAGGGCCGTGTGCTGTGTGACACCACAAAGGGCTCAGAGCACAGGGGGGATGTGGGATCTCTCTGGGTGAACCTCAGAACACTCTGGGTATGTTTAGTCCATTACAACTTGGGATTAGGTTGTTATTAGTCCCTACAGAACATCAGGAACAGCTCTTTAGTCTGGGGAAAGAGGCTGTTAAATAACAAGGAGGATCTGAGAGCTCTGTTGGATGAAACCCTTCGCTCTGTGTGTCTGGGCTCCTCACTGCTCCACAGCCACTGCTCTCCTCAGGGACCAATGCTCAAATCCTGCTGGTGCTGCAGCTCATGTGGGGCTGATCCATCCCAGCAGGGCTTGGTGCACACGGATCCCAAGGAGCCCCCAGCTGTGGGGGATGCTCATGGCCGTGGGGCTGTGGGAAGGGGCAGTGGGAGCTCTACAGAGCCCGGTGGGATGTGGGATCTGGGCTGGAGGAGGAAGACCACGATCCAGCAGCAGGAAGCCTGGGAGCTGGGTGAGAAGTGGTTCCCTGCACCTCTGCCCAGCTGCTCCTGGAGTTTGGAAGCATCAGCTTCTGTGGGTTTTTTTTCCCCTTTTTTTTTTTTCTGAGAAGTGACCTTGGGAAAAGCGAGCTGGGGTGGGAGCTGTCACGGTGTGGATAGGAAAGAGGTGGCAGCTGCACAAACCTTGGGCTGTCCGGGAGGCTCAGGAAGCAAAAAACAACATCCATGTTTCACCACAGCCCCAATTACAACGGGGTTAAGTTTGGCACTTCAGCAGTCAAAACATCTTTCCAAAGTCTCCTCAGGCTGGAATCCCCCTCCAAGAGCCATGGGAAGGAGGACTCGTAACCCAATCTGCTGCCCCAGATTATACAGTGTCCAACCGTTTAATTGAGATTAATCACTTCTTCCCCCATGCCCAGAAATACCTTTCATGTCTGGAACACTCTTCTCCATCCTGAACCACTTGAACTTTGAGACTTGTGGGCGATGGAGATGGAGGGGGAGAGGGCAGGGTGGGATCCATCAGCCAGGCAGCACTTCCTGAGTGTCCCATGCTGGTCTAGAGGGTGACACACCACCCAGGAACCTCGAGGGAGCAGCTTCTCTGCCTCCCTCCCACCACATTGTGCCTCATCCCCCAGAGGCCGTGGTGTGACACTGATCAATGATTTGATCATTGGCAACCCCAGCCCACGTGACCTTCTCAGGTGCTGTGGTAGCACCAGGACAGGTGGCGAGGGTGACCTGAAATCTGGCAGTGTTTTATTTAAACCTAAACCTGGGCTCAGCAGTGCTGAGTTAACAGCTGCACTCGATGATCTTAAAGGTCTTTTCCAACCTGAACTATTCCATGGTTCTCTGAACCATCCCTGCCTGCTCCCACATAGGAGACAGCACAATTCCACCAGGCAGCTCTGGGGAGGTGAGGAACCCTCTCAGCTGCCTACAGGAATACTTCTCCTTCCTTCAGTAGTGGGAGTGAAGCAGATGTGGGGTTTCTTGTAATTCTCCAAGATTTGGTAATGTTTAGTAATGTGCAACAGCCTGAAGCACTGCGGTGGTTTCCCAGCCTGGAAGAGGTGGGAATCTCCCTGCAGTCATCATAAGGAAGGTATGTGTGACCTTGCTTGTTTGTTCCTTTGTGGGGCTGGCAGGAAAGATGCCCACCCCAGGCAGTCTGGGTTGGGGTCAGGAACATCCCCAGGATGTGTCACTGCAGGGACACAGGGCATGTCCCAGGACATGGAGCTGGGAAAAGCAGCCTTGTCAGAGTGGAATGGTGAGGGCAGCCTGGCTTCCTGCTTCAGGAGGTTCTGGGGCTGCTGGGCTGGGCTGGGTGACGGTAAGGGACACCCAGATTCCTGCCCCAGAAGTTCTGGGGCTGCTGGGCTGGCCTGGGTGACGGTGAGGGGCATGGAGGTTCCTGCTCCAGAAGGTTCTGGGATTGCTGGGAGGCTCAGCAGGCCGTGCTGTTGGCACAGCCATGCGTGCAAGCTTTGCTTTTCCATTTTAACCTAAAGACCCGAAAAGATTGGGTTCCAGCTGACAAGTCATAAAAACTGTCGTGTCCTGTATCACAGCAAACATCTGCCAGCGGCATGGCTCCCAGCGGGATCAGCGTTCCAACACGAGTTCAAGGGATTTTTGGGGGCTTGCTGGAAGAGAGCCGAGGGAGGAAGAGGAGCAGCAGTGCCCCCGAGGTGCTCTTGGCCAAACGCAGAGGAATTGCAGCTTGGGCTGGGGCTGGGGCAGGGGCAGACTCAGCGAGACTCTGCAAAGGTCAGCAGCATTCCAGCTGCGGGAGCTGCGGGACAGCCGCTCCGGGTAACTGGAGAAGGAGCTGGATAAGCTGCTGCAGGACACGGTTTAAGGCAGCTCATCCCTGCCGTGAGGGGCCGCTGTGTTTATGGGTTCTGCCCCCAGGACGGGATAGGTTTGCACTTTACCAGAGCTCACCCGGAGCCTCAGAGCCCCTTCTTGGCACCAGCAGCGCTCGGGATCAGGCCTTGGGGCTGAGTGTGTGGGGGTTTATGGGAGCAGAGCCCCACAAACTGCAGGGGATGGGAGGGAAGGATGGGGGGAAGGAGGTGCTCAGACATCAGTCGACCTTCCACTTCCTAAAGCAACCCCAATGAAGGGAACTGACTCCCATATCTCTGCCAGACCTTGCTGCCCTCCCCGGCTGCCCTGTGTGGCCATTTTGGGGGGTGCAGGACAGTCATGGGGCTGGAGCACAGGAAAGGTGGCTGGGAGAGGAAGGCAGGTGACCAGGCTGCATCCCAGAGGTGGCACAGTGGCTGTGTCCTGCTCTGGTGGCACAGTGTCCCCGTCCTACTCCCAGAGAGCACAGCCATGGGACTGGACAGAGCATTGCACAGACCTCAGTGTTCTCCAGCCATCCCAGCTCCCCATGCAGTGCAGGCAGCAGCTGCCATGGAGGAAAAGCCCCAGTGCCAGCGAGGGAAAGCCAAAGCAGAGCTGTGTGTGGCAACTGAGAAGGAAATGAGTGTAGACCCTGCAGGACTCACTAATGGCCTCCACCATGTGCCTCTGCCTCGTACAAGGCCTTCACTGCGCGAGTTTGGACACATCCCATTTCCCACAGACCCTCATTATCCTACTCGTGTTCACCGCAGTTCTCCATAAATATTTTATGAGCATCCTCTTTGCAAGGCTTTCGTTTGGATTTGCCCTGTGAAAGCGTCTGCCTGGCAAGGAGAAGAGAGGGGAAATGAATAACAAGAATGATCACGGAGAAGGGTGGGGGGGGTGGAGGGATGGCGGGGAGAAGGAGCCTCTCCCTCTCTCTCTCTCTCTCTCTCTCTCTCTCTCCCCTGGATAACTGGGTTGTCTCATCTCTGCTCTTGTGTGATAACAGCAGAGCAGCTGCGTCCCTGAGCCAGGATCCTTCGGAGCACTGCTCTCGGGAGCGGTGCCCAGCTGCCTCTGCCACCACCCAGGGGGACAGAGGCCAGCTGTGCCATGTCCTCCCGGGGCTGGGGAGAGGGAGAGCGAGGAGAGGAAACAGCCCCAGCATGAGGAGACACGGCCACCTGCTGTGCCCTGCTTGGCTGAGGCCCTGGCACACGGGGATGTTTTAGCACAGCCAATCCTGCCCACGCCAGGCAGAGCAGGAGCCCTGGTCCAGCGGGGCACAGGTGTGGGGGGAACAGGTGTGGGGGGCACAGGTGTGCTCTGACAGGGCACCTCCAACACAGCATCCAAACCCAGCATCCACACACAGCATTCTCCAACACAGCATCCACACACAGCATTCATTCCCTGCACACAGAATTCCACACACAGCATCCACACACAGCACTCCCTGCACACAGAATTCCACACACAGCATCCACACACAGCATTCCCTGCACACAGAATTCCACACATAGCATCCACACAGTGCATTCATTCCCTGCACGCAGAATTTCACACACAGAATTCCACACACAGCATCCACATGCAGCATTCCCTGCACACAGAATTCCACACACAGCATTCCCATGCACAGCATCCCCCATTCCACACACACAGCTTCCCTGGGTCACTGTGCAGGTGGGGACATGTGTCACCAATTCCATCTTGTCCCCCTGGCTCAGACACATTGGCCATGGCTCTGTTTGCCTTTGGGACCTGCCCCGGGGTGCTGCAGCCCCGGCCATGGGGTTTCTCTCCTCTGGTTTCCAAGGCAGAGCCCGAGCCCATTCCAGCCCACCTCCACCCAGGAGAGCCTCCTGCCTATCCTTCTGCTTCATGAGTGAGCTGAGGCTGGCTGGGGAGCAAGAATTCCATTTAGGGAAAAAAACCAACAAACCCTGAGGTTTGGAAATTGGTTTTCATCATCATTTTGAAGGGGGAGCAGAGTGCTGATGACACCAAGGCAGGAAGGGAGCTGCTGGCACTACTCTCCCTCTTTGTGACCGTGGCCCTGCAACCCTGTATTTCTGTGGATGAAGGACCTGGGGCAGAGATCAAACCATTCCTGGGCTCTCTCCAGAGAGTTCCATTTATGGACCTCATAAATCTTCTCAGCTGTCCAATGGGATAACCCTCCCATCCTGCTGGAGGAGCTGCACTGCAAATTCCTCACCAGCCAAAGCTTTCCCAGAAAGGGGCTGAGCTGGGTGAGCAAGGGGTGACAGGGGGCTGGTGCTGCCCCAGGAGCCACAGCCCCAAGCCCAAGGGGGATGGGGTTTGAGGGTCTCTCAGACCCTTCTGGGATTGGAAAATAGTCTCTAGTAAAGGAGATAAGGCAATAGGGACGTTCTAGAAAAGCACCCATAGCCAGGACACAGCAAATCCCACTTCCCTCCCCAGCCCTGTAGCCCACATAGCTTCAGAGGCTTGTCAGGAGAGGTTTCCTCCCCAGATTTTCCTTCAGCAGATGCTTTTCACAAATGTGCATTTATGAATGAGGAGCTGGACTTCCACCCTTCCCTCTGCACAACGGCAGCTCTTGCTGCTGGGGTTTTCCTGCTGAGGTACATTCCTAAATAAATAAATAAAGCAGTTAAATAATTTCCTCTCTAATTGGTAAGAGGATGAAATAAGTGACCTAATCAGCCTTTTCTGTCTCTCATTTCTGCCTAACTCTGACCTTGCTTGGCCCAGCTTGGCAGTACAGGGAGCCCAGTGTGTGTGGTTGGGTTGGCCCCATTTTCCCTGGGGCAGATATGGGAAGCATCAGGCTCGTGGGCTCTGAGCTTTCCTCGGCTCATTTCAATCCCATCAACCCTTACCTGGAGCTGCAGAGGCTATAAAGCTTCTCTGTGCATCCCAGTTCTCCGTGTGCAGCTGTTGGGAAGCAGGCCAGCCCGAATGTTTGTTGAGATGCTCCCATAAAGCTAAAACAGCCTGGAATTACCCCAAACCAGGCTGGTCTCCTGTTCCCCAGTGCAGCCAACGCTGGCTTCAGGGTGAGTTGTCAGTGTCCAGCCCTGGATGGTGCAAGGAAACTGCTCCAGGATTTGTTACTGAGTGGGAGGAGAAGCCAGGAATGCTCCTCTCAGGACTGGGCTGGGTCCCCGCATGCAGGAGCACCACCAGAACTAGGTCCTCTGTCCCTGGTAAGAGGAATTTGGTGTTTCCAATGAGCCATCCCTGCTCCCCGTGCCACCCCCAAGGAGCTGCAGGGCTGCACACTTTGGAAGTTCAGCTGTTCTCCCAGGGCCACAGCAGGATGGTCCCATCTCTTCCCAGAGAGGAGTTTCTCACTCCTCTGCCCCTCTCTGTTGGATTATTTCCCTGAAATTTATCATCTGTTTTCCTTTCCTCAATTCCACCTTCCTAACTCCACATTCCTCTACCTTTCTAAATCATTCCCCTCCCTTCTGCCTGCTGACACCTCTAAACCAGCTGAAGGTCAATGTTTTGACACCTCTCCCCTGCTTTTCTGCCTCTTCCACCCCAACACAAGCAGGTTCCAGTCTTCAGACTGTCCCCCGCTACAAAGGTGATTTTCCCTCCTGGTTCCATGACCCAGCTCCCAGGTGACTGCCATGAACAAAGAAGCCTTGGGGTGAATTGCTCAGCCGCCTGCAGTGGAGGTTTCCCAGTTTTCCAGCAGCTGTGCTGACATGTTGGCCATGCACAGCTGAGAACATCTGCACCCCACCCAGATGGGCATCCTCTTCCTCTTCCTTCTCTTCCTTCTCTTTCTCCTCTCTCTCCTCTTTCTCTCCAGCCCTCCCCATGCAATTCCTCGGGCTCTGCTCTCCCCCTGCCTGTCCTCTCTCCCTCGTGCCCACATCTCCTCCATCCCTTGGTGTCTGGGGTGTGTTCCCGAGTCCTGGCCGAGCAGGGGCAGCTCTGGCTCCGGGGAAAGCCAGGCAGGGAGAGCTCCGTGCTCCACCTCCGCTGCACCTTCCAGCCCCCCATCCCCCGAAATTTGTCACTCTAATCCCGTTTGGACACCGCTAACTCCGGCATCCTCCCCCTCCGCCTTCCCTCTCCGGTGCCTCGCGGTGACTCCCGCAGACGCTGCCTTATCTCCAGCCCATTTGTTATTCCCATTCCTATTCATCCCGCGTTCCCGGGCTGCTTGTGCCGCGGGAGACAGGAAAACAAAGTCAGCTCTGGCCCCGGGGGACGCCGCGCTCGGAGAGGAGAGGCACACGGCAGAGGGATCGGGAATCCGGAGCCGCTTTCCCCGAGCCTCCACGGCCAGCTCATTTCCCACGGCTGTCACGGAGGGAACCGCAGTGAGAGCAAGTGGATGCACAGGAGAACGTCTGCGAACCCCCGCCAGCTGTCCTGGGCCCTGCCCCGGGTGTTGTGACACCGGGAGCGGTGACATTGTGACACGTTCCCGCGGTGGCACTGCCGAACTGGAGGAGCTCCCCGCGGCTGCCGACATCTCCTCCCGAGATGGATTTCAGAGCAGGGACCATCCATCACCCATTATTCCTGTATTTATTTTGGGCTGGTCTTGAAGTGTTGTTGCTTTTGACAACTCGCTCTGTGCTGGGGAGGGACGAGGGGGGGATGAAAGGGCGGGGCCGGGCGGGGGGACCATCCATCACCTCCCCGGATCCATCCCTGCATCCATCCTCAACTGCACAACCCCACAGGGAGGCACGGCTGAGCAGCCAGGACATGGGGGATGAAATCCCAGATTATCTTGACTCAGAAGGGACCCAAGAGGATCCCTGAGCCCAACTCCTGGCTCTGCACAGGACACTCCAACAATCCCAGCCTGTGTTCCTGCCCAGAGCAGAGGCTGCCTCCCAAGAGCACTTCCATCCCTCTTCCCCTTCCCTCCAAGGGCCAATGCCTTAGGGCTGCTTTAGTCTTATCCTTAATAGGAGAAATTTAAGGCTAAGGATGGCTGCAAACTGGAAAACAAATTCCCCAAAAGTAGGGCAGGCCACAGAGCTGAGCCGAGCCCATTGCATTGTCTTTTCTCAGAGAAGTTCACATTTTTTCAGTGAAAAACAAAATTAAAGCAAACAAGTTGTGTTTGTTGGGATTTTGTTCTGGCTGTTGTGTGCCCTGTGCCTGTGTGCATGCGTGGAATCGCTTGCTCTGGCTCTTTTCCCAAGGGAAGCCGAAGTAGGGAAATAAAAACCTGAAGTGTTTTTTTTATCATTGCTGCTCAGAAACTAAACAATTTCAGCTATGCAGGATCCTCACAGAGGAAGGTAATTGAGATCACAGAGGCTTTTTTCCCACACAGGCATTTCCATGAGGAGGGTTTGATCCACCAGTTTTAAGTGCTTTGTTTTTAAATATGTTTTTTCTACATGGCAAAAGAGCTTTCCCCAAATCAGTGTTTTGCCCCAAACCCTCCTGTTCAAGCTGTCCCCAAGGCCAGGGATGTGCTAACCCAGGCTCCTGACAGCCCCACTGTCAGGAACAACATCACTAATTAAGGTGGAATTATGTGTCTGGTGACCCAGCTGAGCAGGAGGAGAAAGAGAGAGAGCTTGGCCTAAAAAAGTGTAAATAAAGGACAAATGGTTTGTGAGACCTGGGCAGGGAATGGTTTGATCAGCTCCTAATGAACAAATGGCTCAAAGCACATCTGGAGCTCAGGTCCCAGAGACACCAGTGACCAGCCCAGTCCCTCAGGGCCACCATGGCACTGGTGGCACCACAAACAGCCTGGGAGCTTCTGCAGATGCTGACGGGACAGCCAAAACCAACCTTGTGGGACCCTGTGGGTGCTTACCCCTTGTCCACTCCCTCCATCCTCCCTCCTCCAGTCAGGATGAAGATGGATCTGTGGGGATCCATCCATCCACCCAGGGCTTGCTTCACCTCACCTCCCTGAGGATATCCCGCCAGGCAGGACCAGAGCTGGGCTCCTCATGGCAGCAGTGCCCCAATCCCCCCCCACCCCACTCCCAACACTTTTTGTGAGTCTCCTGCTTTTCCCCCAGCCCAGAGCCACAGCCCCGGGATGCAGGGAGAGATAAGGCCCTGCTCATGTTACCTGATGCTGCCTTCCTGCCACCTGATAGCATTAATTATGACTTATTCTAATATGAAAGGAACCCTTCAGAAGGTTTCCCCCTGCTCTGCCTCCATCCCCGTGCCCACCACGGGGACCCCCCACCCCTCCCGCCTCCCCTTCCCGAGCCCACGGGACTTCCCAGTTTTCAGCAACACGAGATACAGGAGGCTCTTTGAAAATGCTGCACGCTGGCAGCTTTCCCACCTCAGTTTCAAATCTCACTGGATAATATTCTCCATATTCCTTTATGGAAACCAGAAATTCTGGCTTTGCCGTGTCTCGACGTGGCCGCGCTTGCGGCGGCTGCGAGGAGCTGGGGGACAGCGGCGGTGGCAGTGGTGACAGCGGTGACAGCAGACACAGCCTGTGCCACTAGCCATCAAATAAGGCCACGGGAGGCAGAGCTGGGGGAAACTCCTCTGCCAAAAACGTTGTTCACCCAAAAGCGCAGCTGTGGGTCAACCACGAGACTGATGCAACAGGAATGATCTTGTACCCCCCAAAAAGGGAAAAATCCAATCAAACCAGCCAGGTTTGTCCTGCTGGCTTTGAAGGAAAGCTTCTTGAAATTCTGTGATTTGGGCTGAAATGATGTTTTCAGGAGAAATTTGCCTGTGTTTAACTCAAGCCCACTTAAGAAGCTTAAAAAGGAAAAGCTTGGAGCGCACATGGAATGTTTGCTTGATGATTGAACCAAACGTCTGGGTTGACTTGAGGCAGGTTTTGGACAGGGGATTTTTTCAGTTTGTTTTTCATTCTACTGAGTGCAAGTTTGGGTTTTGTCAATGTCTCCCAAGTTTCCTGTAACCCCTGTGGAAAGATGGGCTGCCAAGGGCTGTGAGAGCCCCATGCCCCAGTGCAGGGAAGGTTACTGAATTCCTACAGTCCCCAGAATGGCCAGGGGCCTGCAAATAACCTGATGTGCTCTCCAGCTGCCAGGAATTCCCAGCCTAGGTTATATGGGATTATCCAGAATGGGAAGGGCTCTGCTGGGGCACAAGGGAACACTCCAGGGTCTCCAGTTCTGGGGTCCCTGTGGAGAGGATTGCTTGGAAAACCTCCCTTGTAACTGTGGTGAAAACGGGTTTTTCCCAGAATATCAGTGAGGGAAAAACACAAACCTGCTCTCATCTGGTGCTGAAGGCGTGGCAGTGTGACACATCCTGTGAGGTGACACATCCTGTGGGGTGACAGGGGGACATTTGTATTTCCATACAATTTATAAATGAGCCAGGCATGGGGATAACTGGGTGGGATGGGCAGGCATGGGCAGGTAACAGAGCCATCCCGAGGGAAAAAGCCCCTTGGGATGGGAATGGAGCTGAGCACAGGGACAGCAAGAGCTAAAAATGAACATTTTCAAGCCCCACAATGTGAACTCATCCCCCTGGATAAGGGCAGTGCCACTCCAAGGACACAGGGACTGGTGGAAGGAAAGGACAAGAACAAACCCTAAAGGGGGGGGGGTCTTTGCCCTAAAACACCCTCAAAACCCTTAAAACCTTCATGGCTTGAGTCACTCGTGCAGAAGCTGCTTTGAGCAGCCGAGTGGCAGCAGGGACAGGAAGGATCCTGCCTGAGGGCAGGAGTGGGGGAGCAGCCCTGGAAGGCTGGAACACCCATCCAACAGGTGCTGAGAAGGGAAGGGAATTCTCCCTGCCAGCCTCTGCAGGGGAACTGCCAGGCCTCCTGCTGCTCTTAATCCATAGCACGTTGAGGAGCTAAATATATTCCCAGACTAATGCAGCAGGGCCTTGCTAATCTGCCCTTCATCACCTGGACACCCAGGACTGGCTCTCTCCTTGTCCCAGCACAGGGTTCACAGCAGAACCAGCAGGATCAGGGGCTCCTGTCACCGAGAATTCCTGGCTCTGGCAGGGGCTGCTCCCGAGGATGTGCACCAGTAATTGAAACAGGACAGCTCTTGTCACAGGGAATAAGCCAGGGGCTTCCCACCGGCCTCACCTTGCCCCGTGCTGCATTGGGGAACAAATTGCATTTGTTAATTTGCCAAACAATTCTCCTAACCACTAGTGTGATTCAGGTCCTAATCCTGGGGTGTTTTCATGGAATCACAGACTGGTTTGGATTGGGAGGGACCTCAAAGCCCATCCA
>VYZP01069291.1:56241-80540 GCA_013400635.1 Hypocryptadius cinnamomeus | reverse complement strand
GCGCTTCCGGGGGGCGGGGCGGAGCGGCGCTCGGCGGGGCGGGCCCGAGGCGCCCCCTGGCGGCGGGGCGGTGTGGCGGTGTCATGGCGGAGGTGGGCGCTCACCTCACGGCCGCCCCGGCCGGCCAGGAGCGGCCGTCCGTGTTCGAGGCGGTGGCCCAGGACAGCCTGATGGCCGCCGTGAAACCCGCCCTGCAGCACCTGGTCAAGGTGAGGGCGAGGCGGGCCGCGGGTGAAGGGAGAGGAGGGGGGCCGGCCTGTAACTGCGGCCTCACTCGCAGGCTGCGGGACGGTTGTGAGCCACCTGGCTTGTGTTGAGAATTAGAGGCGTCGTTTATAGCTGCTGTGATTTATAATTTAGCACTTTACTCCGCTTTCAGGTCCTTCCCTGTGAGGGTGGGGAGGCCCTGGCACAGGCTGCCCTGAGAAGCCGAGGTTGCCCCATCCCTGAGAGTGATCAAATCGAGGTTGGACAGGGCTTGGAGCACAGGGATAGTGAAAGGTGTCTGGCTGGAACGACATGATTTTAATGCTTCTTCCAACCCAAACCGCTCTGATTCCTCCTGTTTTGTGTCCCTTTTGCAACAGGTGCTTGCTGAGTCCAATCCTGCCCGGTATGGCTTCCTCTGGCAGTGGTTTGATGAGATCTACGTCCTGCTGGATTTGCTGCTCCAGCAGCACTACCTGGCCAGGTGCAGCGCCTCCTTCTCTGAGAACTTCTATAGCATGAAGAGGATCCCCATGGGAGATGGCAGACTGCAACCTCTGGCCACAGCTGGCCTGCCAAAGAGGCAACACTGGAAATCTCTGCTCCTGCTGGTTCTTGTTCCTTATCTGAAAGGAAAGCTGGAGAAACTGGTGTCCAGCCTGAGGGAAGAGGATGAGTACTCCATCCACCCTCCCTCATCATCCTGGAAGCGCTTCTACAGAGCATTTCTAGCTGCCTACCCCTATGTAAACATGACCTGGGAGGGCTGGTTTCTTATCCAGCAGCTGTGCTACATCCTGGGCAAGGCTGAGCATCATTCCCCCCTGCTGAAGCTGGCTGGTGTCCGCCTGGTCAGGCTGACTGCAGAGGATATCCAGGCCCTGGAGAAGAAATGGGCTGAAAGCACCTCAAGTCAAACACACAGGTATGGCAGAACCTGACTCAGGTGTTGCCCTCCAGGATGTTCCATGGGTGTGTAAATTTAGATGCTGCAAGGCAAAGTGCCTTGTTCTCCAAAAATTCAAGATGAAAGTACACACTGACAAAATGTGCTCCAAAAGGGTGTATTGTGAGTGAAAATAAGGAAACCAGTAGCAGGGATTACCTTGAAACGATTTTGTGGTAATAAAATTTCAGAGTTTGGGGGTGTTCTTGGGCATGCAAGCCTTTATTCTGTTCAGTCTTCCCCTCCACTTTTCCAGCAAAGGAGGGGCAGCAGTTGCAGCAATGTTGCTGAAAGGATTGAAATTTATTTCTTTGATTTTCCTAAGCAGCAGCTAGGAGTGGGCACACTGAATATCCTGTGAAATGGTGATCCAGGAGTGAAACACTCTGTGGTCCAGGATCCTTTAATCCAAATTCTTCTGATTTAGGCTTCTGAAAAAAAACAGGATTTAGATCTTCCTTAAAATACAAAAAGAATCTGAAACATCCTAATAAGTGCAACCACGGTTCACACTGACCAACTAACTTAGCATTAAGGAGCTGTGTGAAGCAGTCACTCCCCAGGTGCTCTTCCCCATGGTTTCCAGGTGGATAAATGTGCATAGTAACCATGTCTCCCTGCTTCTCTCTGCTACAGCTTTACCTCTCGAGTGCAGTCGGCCCTGAGGAGAGCTCTGGGTGGCATTGCCTTCTCCCTGTCCACCGGCCTGTCCGTCAGCGTGTTCTTCCTCCAGTTCCTCGACTGGTGGTACTCCTCAGAAAACCAGGAGACCATCAAGTCCCTGACAGCCCTCCCCACGCCCCCACCCCCTGTGCACCTGGAGCACGAGCCCAGCTCGGCTCTCCTGCCCAGCCTGAAGACCGTGTGCCCTCTGTGCCGCAAGGTCCGCGTGAACGCCACGGCCCTGGCCACCTCCGGCTTCGTGTTCTGCTACCGCTGCGCCCACGGCTACGTGAAGGCTCACCAGCGCTGCCCAGTCACGGGCTATGCCACAGAGCTGCAGCACCTGGTCAAACTCTACTCCCCTGAGAGCTGAAAGGGCTCCCAGGAGCCCCCAGCAGCTCTTTGTGCATCCCATGGAAGGCTTCAGACTGCCACAGCTCCTCGGTGAGCTCTGCAGCGCCCTTGAACTCGGTGGTTCGTCAGCTTTGCTGCCTTTGCACGTTGTGGCAATGCTCTGCCCTTTGTTGATAAGCTGTTCAAACATCCTGGCAGTTGCAGAGGTATCACACAGCCCCAGCCTGTCAGCCAGCACAGAAATGCCTTAAAACAGCAGCTGAAAGGGAGGAAACATTGATTTGGGTAAGAGGAATGCAAATGTGAGGACCAAAGACCAGCACTGGTGCTGCTTAAGGGCATGAGCCAGCAAATTAAAGAGGTAGGGAAATTCTCTAGGCAGGTTTTTCTTCCCTGGGCAGCTTCCCAGGCCCTTGTGCTGCCCAGGGTGAGCTCTGGCTTTGTCAGAGGTGGAGACAGGCTTAAACCTCTGCTCTTCAGCCTCCTGCATTTTCAGGCTCTTCACCTTGGAATTGAGAACATCACCCTCCTAATTCCCATCAGCGGTTCTAAATTAAGACTTTTGACTCTTTAAAGGAACAAGATGGACAAGAGGAATGTGACATTTTCTGCACAAGAGAGAAAATTACAAGCCAGATTAAAAAAAATTCCCAACTGATGAGAGTGGTTTATTGTCAAATAAGTCTGCATTCATTATTATCTGCTTTTATAAAGCAAAATTCTTTCTTGATTGAGAACCTAATTTAATTCTTTTCTGGTTATTGGAAAAACAGTTTGCTCCTCTGGGGGCTCTATTTACATAAGAGAGACAAGACTAAAGCTGCTTTCATCTTTCCATGTGATGGTAGTGGATGTAAGATTAGCATTTTGTAGGCTGAGGATCTTTAATGTCTGTGCATTACAATGCAATTATTCCAGTCCCAGCCATGTAGCACATTCATATCAGAACAAAACATCCTTCCACTGAACAGAGGAGGAAAGAAAAGCTGTGTGACATGGTTGGCTCCTGCTTGACACCTGATTTTTCAGGATGGAAGGTTGTTTTCCTGACTCTAGGGAGCAGCAGTGCTCCAGATATCACAGTGACAGTGCTTAGAGAATACAAGAGCAAAGTTTCTGCACGAAGTCCAGGACCCCACTCTGGTCTTTCCAGATTAAGAGATATCTTCTAACATTTAATCCACTGAACCAGGCATCTCATTTTCCCTCCACTTTAGCTCTGCTTCAGAAGATAAAAATCTCCAATATATTCCTTCACCTGTAAGCAAGAGAGTAAGGTTATTGAATAATGTGGGAAAATGCAGTAATTTGAATCTTCCCCAAACACCTAATAAATGAGATTTGTTCCTGATGCTTTATTATCTCTGTACACCTCCCTGACCCTTCTACCTGTGCCACTATGGAATAATAATAAAAACTGTCATTTCTCTCTTCTCCAGTAGCTAGGGGGTCCATGAAGATACTTCTCTTCCTTTAGAGAGAACACACATGTCAGAACACACATGTCTTACACTTCCTTTATGTCAGAACACACATGTCTTACTGGAAGACAAATCACATCAAAGTGTGAGATTTTCTGAGGTTCCAAATCACTTTTTACTTTTTGTTAATGTCCTGGTGACTCCAGTGCACCAGCTCATTTAAATAAGCATTTGACTGGTGATTGCTTTTCAGGATAGGTTTATTTTCCTTTTATCCTTCCTCTACTTTCCAAGTTACTTATCTGCTGCTCAGGGAGAAGCTGGGCAGGTGTGGGACACTCACCCCAGCACTGCAGGGCTCCTGGGGAGGTTCATCCTCCCTCTAATGCAGGATTCACTAACACACAACAGTTATCTGATCCCACACTGCTCCAGGGCCTCTCCAGCTCCTTCTCCCAGGATTAACCCCTTGTCCTCTCCCCAAAACGCTCACCAGATGCCCACCTGCCAGGCCCTGGCTGCTTTCCACTCCTGCACAGCCCCCTGTGCCTGCCAAACTTGAGTTTGGCCAACTCCAAGACCTGCACAGAACCACCCACATTGAAGCCTCCCAGTTCTGAGCAGCTGTAATTACTCTTTTACACAATAAATTGTCCTTTAAAGCTTAGCTGAGTGACAAGCATCAAACCCACCGTGGTGACAGGCTCAGCAGTTACCTGGCAGATTTTGTGTGTTCCTGGAGATGGCTGCAGGATACCAACTTGGATTTGACTCCTTTGAAACCTCCTGTCCTTAGCAGCCAATTAATACTCATTTGTCATGTTTCTTGCTCTAAAACTAAGCTATAAAACCAACTGGGGTTATAGAAAAATTCCCATTTATCTGCTTTTTAACTGTATTCTTAAAACCACGGTGGGCTAAAGATTGACAAGAGAAGGTTTTACAGGGAGCACCAACTTTATTAAACCAATCTTTGGACTTACATACTGATTTGTGATTTCTACAGAATCATGTACCACATACACCCTCAGGATGCTTTGGTGTTGCTCCACACAATTTCATCAACATTAACAGCAGCACTGGAGTTGTTCAGCATCCACTGCCAGGACCTGACTTTGCAAGTCTTTTAAAAATTCTTCAGTGAACCTAAGGCACATTCACAGCTCATCTAGGCAGTGTTCAAAAATTAGAGCACAAAGCACCTTAGTTTTTGCTACTTCCTTAACAGAAACAAAGTAGCTTCTCCTGTTAAAGGAAAACCACTAAAACATACTCCTAGGTATATTCCTCATAGATGCTTCTTTCTTCACAGGAAGAGAGAAATCAATATAAAAATGTCATCAGGACCTGGAAAAAACCAAAAAAACTGAATTAGAGAATAGCCCCATCTCTTTTCCTGGGCCCTTCCCTCCACCCCAAAGGGGTTGCACTTTATCTAGTATTCCAAAAATACTCCCTGCTGGCAAGCACTAAGTGAGAATACAGCTGAATGAACTGCTGCTGAGCTTCTACAGGACAGACAGCTCAGAGTCTGCACTGCACTTGCAGAGGAGACACAGTGTCAGAGTATCTGGAGTTTCTGATCCATGACACACCAGGAGATAAACCCACATCCCCCCCTCACTGCAAGCTCACACAATGCTGCAGCAACGAGTATTTGGGTTACTTTCCAAATCAAGGCTTTTTCTGCTGTTAAATTGCTAAAAATTCTTAGTATTTTTTTTTAGGGTGCATCAAAGTCTCAAGAACAGCAAAGCTGTTCCCTGCAGACGAGCTTAGCCTAAAGTAGCTCAGAGAGAAGATTAGGTGATCATGCCCTGGTCAGAGCAGAGACACGGAGTCTCGGCAATACCAGTTCAGACTATACTTCGCTCATCATTGCTTCTGGGCAGATCTATTTGCCTTCAGTAAGGAGCTCGCTCCCAAGCCAGGGCCTGGGAGGTTTCCTCCTCCCTAGGAGGATGAAGCACGTGGAGCAGGGGAGCACAGGGACAGAGGTGACATCCCTTCTGCAGCCAGGCAGAAGACAGGTCACAAACTGACATTCCAAGGTCAGCAGAGCAGTACCAGGCAAACCCAAGAGGAAAAAACCGTGTCATACCTATAAATGCTCCTGCAGTCAGTGTCTCTCCAAGGCTCCAGAGGCCTTGGATCCCTCCCTTCCCTCACGCCATACGTTTACACTCTCTTCCCATCTCCTTCCTTGAACCCTCCCCACCATGTCCCTGCAGCTCTTCAGTGCCAGTTCCTCTGCCCGTGCCCGCCCTACCCCATCCTACATCCCCCAAGCTCCCAGATATCCTCCCCGCATCTCAGTAAACCCCACAAATCCTACACCTCGACCGGCTTCACGCTCCTCGACCAGCCCTCAGAGCCGCTTCCGCCTCCCCTCACTCTCCTTATCCCCATCCCCACACACTCCGAGCCCTCAGCTGCCCCACCGCGGTCCCAGATCCCCCGGACCCCCGGTGCCCAGCCCCGTGCCCCATATCCCATATCGCGCGTCCCCTGTCCCGTACCCCTCACGCCGCTCCCGCAGGCCCGGCCGCGCCGGGGCGGAGCCGCCCTCTTCGCCCCGCCCCTCCACTGGTAACAACCAATCACAGCGCGCGGCTCTACCGGGGGCAGCCAATAGGGAGGCGCGTTAGAGGAGCTGGGGGCGGTGCCAGCGTTTCCCGCCCTGAGGACGCCTGAGGGGGGCTGAGGGAGCGGGTGGTCTCTGTTGGTGTAAAACTCGTGTTCTGTCCATATTTAGCTAAAAGAAATACCAATAAATGGCTTTTACAGAAGTTATTTCCCCACTCAACTTCAGCAACAGTCAGTTAGTAGAACGCAGTTGCTCCAAAGAGAAGCTTTAGTGGGAGAAGGGAAACTTTGCCCTTTAATACCAATGGCATTTTGTCTTGGTGTCAGAAATCCTGGTTAGGGAAACCTGTACAGAGGTAATGTTAAGTACTTTCGAAAGCCAGATTTGAAAGCCGGATTCAAAAGCCCTAAAAATGGGTATCCAGAAAACAAACCATATCTCCCACCACAGAATGTGGCTCCCTCGATTTGGAACAATGGCCTGATATCTCTCAGCTGAGATTATAAAGCACCAGCAATTTAAGTAAAAGTGATTAAGTTCATTCAATACAGCTGGAATCACCCTCCAAATAAATTTGCCTTCAGGTTGTCAAACCTATTAGCTTAAAATTTTCAATCTTTTCCAAATTCAGGACACTAGAGACACTTTCATTTCTTTTTTTTTCTCCTTAACATGTAAGAAAAGACTGTCCTCATGGTTCCTTTCATAACCCAAAATCTCAACATTTCATTGTGCTATGCCTATTTTGAACATCACTAATATTTAGTATTATCAGAAATATTTTAATGTGTTTGAATTAATATTTAAATTATTATTGAGATTATATTTATTACATGCTTAGGGACCTTTCCCCAGGAACTAAAACAACAGTCTGTGATTTTTTTGTTGCCCACAGCCTGCATTAAGAACCTGTGCTTGAATGAAAATATTTATGTAATGAAGTTTAATGTGATGACCCACTGGTGGGTTGCTTCTCATTCTGTTTTGTTTTTTTTTCATAAATGGGATATTTTCAACACTCCCTGTGCCTTGGCGTGACACCTTTCTGACTCTGCTACATTTGGGAGCACTGGATGGTTTGCAAGGAGTGAAAATTCAATGTGTTACCAATTACTCCATTTTTCCAGGTGTGATGCAAGACTTGCCTTAAATTCTCCTTTTGCTTAATAAAATCAGAACGGGAGATCCACATGGAACAAAGTAGTGAATTTATTAAGAGTTCACCCGCCATCCTCACACTTTGGCACACAGCTCCCAATAAATGAACAAAAAGGCACACAGCTAAAATCCTATTTTCTGACTACAGAATAGAAGGCACTTAACCCTCCCTGTTCCACCATTGCTGGGAATTCCAGAAGTACCAGGAGCTGGAAGTGGATGCAGAACCAATTTTAGCTTTGTTGAGTTTCCTTCCAACAGCCTCCTGACATGTCTCCAACACAACCGACTCTTTTAGAGCTGAAGCTTTCATCATTATCAGCTGAACAGGGGCAGAGAAAGGATTTACACCATCTGGGAATTACTCAGATGGACACGTCCCAAAATTCCCAGGCAAATTCCCTTCTTTTCCTCATACAGCTTATGATCCTCCAAAGCTGTTCCCAAACTATTGAGTGCCTCGACAATGGCACTAGATTCTCCTCATGGAGAATCTCACTTTTCCATATTTCTCCATTTTTTCCCCCCACACTCAGCCTTTTTTTTGGTGCTTTTCATTCCCTCACGCCTGAGAGAGAGGTTTGATCAGCCCATAATCCATGCACTTGGTGAGGCAATCACGTGCCACACTAATGATGTGCTGCTTCTTGGGGTGATCCTCCTGCTTCCCGACGTACGTCAGGATCTCCAGGAGCTCTGACTCCACCAGCTTCTTCGCCAGCTCTTTGTCAGAGCTGATTAAGTTGAAAGCAATGACCAGTCCTCGGTGCTGGACCTCCATGTTGTCATGCAAGCAGAGCCTCTGCAGGATTTCAAGCCACTGGGTGGTCTGCAAGGGAAAGAGAGATCATTAGTACTGATCTGAAGAATATCTCAACCAAGAACATGACTTTGGCTTCCTTCAGCAGAAGGAAGAGCAGTACTCATGTCACTTATGATTATTTCATTTTTTAGCTAAGGAAACCCGACTCCAAACATTTTAACCCAATTTTTCTTACACCTAATTCAGAATCTTCCACAGCACTGGGACAACATGGAACATGTTTCATATTCAGTCTGCTGCATAATCTCTTTGAAAAGAATTTGACCAGAGTCTTGACACAGCTGAGATGACCAGCACACTCCCCCACCCCAATCTTCTTGAGTTTCTCTGTTGGTTTGATTAATAATTTTATCTTAACGAGCTCCAGAGTCCAATCATGTGTGCAACAAGATAGGGTTCAGGAGTTCTCAACCACAGCTCTTGAGACACTCAGCTATGCAGGCTCTGGGTTCTCAGGGTCTACAGATCTGTGCAGGGAAGGGACATCCTTTGGAATCTCTAAAGCTCAGTAGGTTATCAATCAAGTTCTTCTCATTTCTGGGTGTAACAAGGTTTGGATTTCAGGTTATTTATCAAAGCATGCACACCCAGGTCCCAGCTTCTCTAGGTTCCTCAGTATTGAACTAGTAAACTGCATGTTCCTTTGGAGAGACTTCTTCACGTCTGAGCCAGGACCCTTGCAGGGTACATCCCACACTCTGCCCGCAATCAGAGTTATGGCCTCACCACTTGAGTCATCTTTGAGCAGAGTTTCTTCTGTGCTGCTGTAAGCATGGCCAGGGCTCCTGCTGCTGCAACCTGAACCTTCTCATCATCCTCACCACACAGCAACACCACCAACTTCAGCCGGTCATTGCCATCGGCCACAAACCGCTCCTGAACCTAAAAAACCCCAGAGATACCCAGAGGTAACACAATTAGGGCCAGCTCCTCGCAGGGTCAGGTGCAGGCAGTCAGGTTGGACATGCCCAGGGGAAATTTTACCTCCTTGTTGACCACCAAGTTGCACATGCACTCTGTGGCTGCCTGTCGAAGTTGGTCGTGGTTCTCAAACATGTAGTTTTCAATATCTGGCAGGGCCTTCTCTTTGACTATCTTCAACCTGTGGCAAAGAGCAGTAAAAACCCCACATTATAGGTCAAGCAGTAATCAACTTATCAAATATTAACTGCAGGGGAGGCCTTGAAACAAATCAGTGTCTGGAGCTTGTGATGTGGTTCATTCCCTGGCTAATGCAGACGAAGTTCATATCTTTGCTGTTTCTAGAGGAAAATATGCTACTGTCCTTTTCCTATCTCATCAATCTTTTAGCTCTGAGACCTTTGTAGCTCTGCCAAAGGTAGCACAAACTGACCAGTCTTCATAGTCCAACAAGTAACTCACATGCACTCCTGGGGAAGAAGGAAGGTTAAAAAGCAGTAAAGCTCACCTAAGTTTATCACTTCTTCCTGAAAAGTTTGTGAGACCTAACAGAGCCTCATAGTTCTGGAGGCCATCTCTCTCTGTGTTCAGCAGGCTGACCAGGGGCCTCACCACCTCGTACACCTGGAAGAGAAGGCCTGTATTAGCAATTTTCATTTGCTAAAGGAAGTATCAATGCTTTTGGTTTTGGTTTGGTTTTTTTTGTTTTTTTTTTGTTTTTTAAGCTTACCCTCTCCCCTGGGAATGCAATGTCTGGATTGGAGATAGCAGCAATTTTTGCCAGAGCATGAGAAGCCTTTATCTTGCCAACATCTGTGCCTTCCACAGCCAGAGGTATCAGGGCCTGGAGACACACAGGAAAAAGCATTCAGTGTGCTGAGAAGATTTACAGGACTGCCTTAACAGACTAAAACAAGTTAAAAATATCCCATAGCCCTCTGTGATGTCTTGCTTTGTTCTCAAATAGGCACCACCAGAGCTTGTAGCTCACACAGTCACTCCAAGAACATCACTTCTTCGGAGCCTTGCAGAGATGGGACTGCAGTGTCAGTATAGCCCCGGGGGGGACAACTTGTGCTCTTCTGTCACTGTCCCTCACCACCCCAGGCTCCCAGCAGACATTAACAGCACATGAGGAACTGTGAACATGAAAGTAATCACCTTCCCGCCACCTTGAGCGACAATGGTCCCACGGTCCTTGGGGTCTTCACACAAGGCAAGAAACACCCTGTAGGGGCAGAGAACACTCAGTGAAACAGCTGTGGTGGACAGCAACAGCCAACAGCCCTCATGGAACAGGGCTGAGGTTTTGCAGAAGTGCCAGAGCCACCAGGTAAATTCCAGGTGCTTAACCCCGTGCACATAGCACTCTATGAGGAAGCAACAAATGGCAGAGTGAGAAGTTTTCAGGTCTGTAAAATGAACCCTATTCCAGCCAGAACCAATACAGAGAACTCAAAAATGCATTCCAGCAAGGCAGCTTGAAGGTCAAAACATGAATTTTTATGACACCTCTGAACAAAAACTTTGGTTTTAAATCTTTGCTTCACACGCTCCCCCACAGGCAGAATGCCCCACCCCAGGTGTCCATCCCCATGGCACAGGGGCTGCCCCGCACTCCCAGCTCCCAAAACTGCAGTGAAGGCACCTGGCAATGAGCTCCTTGCTCTGGTCAGTCAAAATGGCACTGTCAGCCTTCACCATGCAGGCCAAGGCAGAGACAACCCCAGCCTTCAGCAACCGCTTCACCCGCTTCACCACAAAATCCTTCTTGTCCTGAGGAGGAAACATTGGGAAAGGATTAGCCCTTAGCAGCTGCCATTCTGCCATCCAGCCACCTAACAGCCAAGCCTGGTTGGAGAGCAAACAACTTCAGTCTGGAGACAGGAGACCTGAAGTCTGTGACAATGGATACACCGAAGAAAGTCTTTGTGAACAGCATCTCCAGCTGGACACAACCCACCTTTGGATGCTCCTCAGGCACGTGCTGCTTGGAGAATTTTGCCAGCTGCACCAGCTCTGGGACCAGCTCCTTGGTATCATAGCTGTTGGTACAGTTCACCAGTGCAGAAGCCACGGAATACAAGATTGTCTTGTCACTTGCCTGCACAGGAAAATAAAGCTTGTGTGAGGGTGAGGAGGGCACAGCAGGGAAACAGATCCCTTTGGACTGCCATGATGGTGTTTTCATCATTGGAAATGTTCTTAGCTTTATCCCCAGTTTCATAGCCCATGAAAGTTTTCATGGTCAAACAAGGTGCTGGATGTCATCAGGTGCTGTCAACACCTTGGTACCTTTGGTTTTCATGCAGTTGCTGACAGTGAAGGTAGGAGCAACCTCCCTCAGCCTAGGGAGAAGAGCAGGATGGTGGCAGCCCTGAGATGTCTCTGGGACACAGGCAAAACTGAAGTTCTGCTGAACCAGAGGTGAGGGGTCCCAGCTCCTTCTGACTGGGGCACAGTGTAGGGCTGGAGAGCTGGGAGAACTTGGTGCTACCAGAGGAATGAGGGAACAAGGAAAGGAGACAGACCTTGGCTAAATCAAACATAGCTTTCAGGGCTGGCTCATCTTCAACAAAGTCATCTTTCACATCTGCATCGAGGGTGAGGTACGAGAGCCCTTCCACAGCCCATTTCCTGGTGCGGGCATCAATGCTGGTGTTGCACAACCACCTGGAAGAGAAAAACACTCACATTTCTATCTCGGGAGCCAGAACTAACTTATCTAGAAAAAGAGGGAGGAAAAACAGATATTGAGGCTGATTCAGGCCCAAATATGTCCTCAGGTTCTGCTGCAGCTCTTCAGACTGGGGATGCTTCCCCTTGAGACATGACCTTCCTCCCCACAGCCCAACTTGTGGGATCTAAATGCTGCAGGGAATGACAGACCAGGACAGCTACTCAGCACTGCTTTGCCTTTTCCATCACATGAAACACAAGATGCCTGCAGGAATGACCACCCATTCAGTCACTTCCTAACTTGATCCCACCTCCTTGGTTACTCCACTTGGCAAATTCACCTTCAGAGGGGACTTGTGCATATTCAAGATAAGCATTAATTAGGCTGTGCCACTCTGGCAAAGAGGGGGGCACCAGGTCTGGTGTCTCCCATGGGCAGTGAGGGAGGGAGAAGGCTCCTCTGGATATTGAGGCAGGAGGAGCACATGGCTGCTTCAGGCACAGAGGAACTCCATGTCCCAGTGCAATGGCTCTGGGGGCACTGTCAGCTGGCAGGCAGCACAGGAAACGAAGGCAATGTGTGGGCAGCATCTTGTGGGAGAGGAACATATTGTGCTTTGCAAAGATTGGAATAACCGAAGGAAGAAGTGAAGTCACTCACTTTCGGCATTGCTTGGCTAACTTCTCAGTGGAGCCCTCAGCAAACTGCCTCAGGCCATAGTCTGTGCCTCCTGCTGAGCCCAGCTTGCAGAGACCCTGAGGAGGACAAAAAGGATGTACCAGTGAGAAAGGCTCATTAATCCTCTTGTGTTGCTGCCCCAAAACAGCCTAAACCCATCTCTCATCCCCAGAACCTCCCTCCTCTCCCAAGTCTGAGATTAAGCTGCTGAGTGTGGCAATAGAGGCGGGGCTGCATCCTTACCACCAGAGCTCGGATTTTGATCTTCTCATTCTTGGTCTTCTTGTAGATCTCCTTCAGGAGTGTCACCCCGTTGGTGATGATGAAGGTGGCTCGGCTCAGCTTGGTGGAAGCGTGGATGAGAGCTTCCACAGCCACCAGCTGGTCAATCTCCCTCTCGGACCCACACAGGGCAACCATCATCTCCATCACTCCCTTCATGCCAAGCAGCTTGTTGCCCAAGTCAAAGGGCCCTTGCAGAACACCAGACACAATCTGGACAGCATGGAGTGTCTTATCCATGTCTTGTGGGTCGATTTTGCTCCTGCATGGGACAGAGGGAGTAGGGTATAGAACAGTAGTGGAGAGGGGATATTCTCCCTCAGCTGTGCTGCCGAATCACATTGGATATTTGGGCGTGCAAATTCCTGCAAAGCTGTGATCCAGCAGGATCTCAAGCAAGTCATAATCTCCCAGAACCCCAGTTTTGAACACAAGCAGACTTCAAGTGCCTGATCTCACCCTCAAGAAGCCCTGCTCCTGCCCTCTGGGCCAGCTCAGCCCTGACTCACTTGATGTACTCCTCGCAGATCAGCCGATAGTTGTCCCGCTCCGGGTCGCAGCGCAGGTCATCGTAGAGCTTATTTAGGAGGACAGAGGCAGTCAGCTGGGTGTTCTCTGTCAGTGGCAGGCAGTCAGGCATCTCAGGAATCTGGCCCACCACTTTCAGTATCTTTTTTAAGCCTGGAAACGATAGTGTGATATGGCTGTCAGGGGGGAGAGGGTCTGTGCAAAATTCAAGATACCATTTGTTACTTTCTTGCTGTGGAATAGCCAGGTTGGATGGTTTTCAATTATTATGCAGCCTAATCACATAAGTCTTAAGCAAAAAAGACACTCAGATATTTACTGGGGAGGAGCTTCTGCTAGTGAGGTTACAGGTTTGCAGCATCAAGCTTTTTTCCAGTTCTCAGAGTGAGATAAGCAGAACTGCATTAGGCCCCTGGTTGGATCTGTTATTTTTGTCAGGAGACATAAAGCCTACTGACCTCCAAGGCTGGAGGCTCTGGCTGAGGAAAACCCAGCCACTTTCAAGTGATTCTGGATGACTTAACTCTCCTTTTGCTGAATTATTATGAAATAACTTCCATCAAAATGGTAACACATACACGCATTGGAATTACTATAAAAACACACAGCACACATTTTCCTCACCCTCGTCCAGTTTTACAATTGATCAATTTATGGTCCACCAAGATCAGCAGGTGCTCATCTCATCCTGTCTAAACCAGACAATTTATCCAAGCCAAATCCTCCTAACATTAGCAAATACATTGGAGAAACTAACCAGAGATATTAGGCAGTCCCTTAGAAACTCAAAAATCCTTGTTCTCATACACAGTTGATTTTCTCTTAGTACTGTTTCCTGCTAATAAGTCTAACTTTGCTCCAGGCTTGCATGCACCAAAAAAAGCCAGAAAGGATTTATTTTATAGGAAGGACCAATTCTACAGGTTTTCAGGCAGGAACACACAGCTCCACATCTCCCAAATCAGAACAGGATGGAGGGCAAGGACTCACCATTGTCGATGACAAAGATGCTCCTGCTGTTGTCATGGTCTTTCAGGTCCTTCCTTGGTATGTTCTTGTTGAGGAGGTTGAGGGCTCGGTCTCGCCCTTGCCCAGACACTTTCTTACTGACCAGCATATCCAGCAAACGCATTGTGATCATCCTCAAATCCTTCTTGGTGTCTACAAGGAAGCAAAACAGTAGCAGCCAGTTACAAGAAATTACCTTTGAAAGCAGGTGAGCTCAGTCAAAACCATTCAAAGACATTGTGTGGCTGGAACAGAAATATTTAAGCTATCCATGAGGATAAGAGCTGTGTGCAGGTTGTCCTCCTGTACAGCTGAAGGGTAAAGTCCCCACTTCAGCACAGAACAAGGAATAAGGAGGAATCCCAGGAGCAGAGCCCTCCCTGCTGGCCCGCTCCTCCTGCAGGCAGAGGGAATGAAGAGCAGGTGATGTGCTGTTACCTAGCACTAGAGCCTCCTCCTTGCCGTGCTGCTCCTCCTTCCCCTGGCCCAGCAGGCAGTCAGTGATGGTCTGCAGGAGGTTGCAGACAGCCAGGGAGATTTCTTCATTGTCCACCGACATCCACATGCAAATGCTGTCGATGCCCAGGTAATGGAGAATGGCAGTGGCCTGGTCCCAGGACAGAAAAGAGCAGGACAGTGTTAGCAAAGGCCTTTCCTCCCTGTGTCCTCTAGGCTCAGCTGGGACAAAGAAATTAATTCCCTCAGTGAATCCTGAATCAGTACAAGTCAGAGTTTTAATCTTCTCCCACTGCTCACAAACAACACAAACTATTTCAATTTCCCCCTCCCCAGGTGCAAAAGGCAATAGCAGTGAAGTCCAAGCACACTGTCCTTACCCGAGCCTTATGTCCTGTGCACATTCCTGAAAGTGTCCTCACGGCTGCCAGGATCAGCTCAGGATTTTTGGTTTCTATCAGCTGCAGCAGCAAGTTGACCCCATTATTCTGGAAAATCCTCTCAGCACCTGCTTCCTCCCTCCCCAGGACTATGAGGTTGTTTGCAGCCTAGGTGGGAGGCAGAAGAACCAGGGGTCAGTGCACAGCCCAGCCTCCAGAACACCCCCATGCAGCTCTGGGAGATCCTGGTGGGAACCATCTCCTGACAGATGCAGCAGGTCAGCTCAGACCCCACCAGACAGTTGATCCAGGTGCATTTAGGGATCAGCTCTGCTCTACCCAAGAAGAGTGGGTCACTGCTTGGAAGGAACATCTGGAGGGTGGCAGAATCTGAGCAGAAGTCCACGCTGATCCCACCTTTGGTATTTTGGGAAGTTGGGCCACCTTCCCTCAGCACAGGGGTGATTTTCCCTCTCTCTGAGTGCAGTTCACCTTCCAACTCCTTCCCTCATCCTCCATCCAGGGGAGGTGGGGAAGGGAACACAGGGCTCTGCTCCCTGGAGCAGCGTCTGACATCAAACAGCTATTTTTCCAAGTCCAGGGCAGTTCTCACCTTTTCTCGCTTTTCTTTGTCACTGTTTTCATCCAGCAGGATCTCAAACATCTTCTGCACCCTCGAGTCTGTGGAGAACTGAATGCGCAGCTGTGCCAAGAGAGAGAGCACAGAGCATCAGGAGGAGAAAACTGAGGAGCTACTTTCCTTTTTGCTTCAAGAATACTCCCTCCCCTCAAACCACAGGCAGTTTAAGCTGAATAACAGGAGATAGAATTTCTCAGCAATCAGCATCCATTACCAATCTCATAGCACAGGCAGAGCCAGCCCTAAACCTTGATTTCTGAGACTTCACAGGAGGTAGTGGTGCAAGGATTTCTTCACAGCACCCCTGTAAAGGTAACTGTAGCAATGTGGCAACTGCCAGACCCATCCCAAAGTTGGTCCAGACCCTTGCCAAGACATTTCCTAGACACTCAAGACCAGGCCAGCCTCAGGAGGGAGCTGCCACACTATTAAATTTAACCATTCAACCCAATCCTCAGATTTACACACATCAAGTATGAACTTCCAGTCAATGGAGCCTATTTATCCCCCTGTATTGCCATGAGTTTCCAGTATGACCAACAATCCATTGATGTAAACCAGAGCAAGGATTTCCCACCCCTGGTCTGTGATTCCAGCACTGTTCCCCTGGCATTTACCTTCTCCTGGATGTTGGCCCCCAGTCTCCTCAGGGTCTCCTGGAAGTTTTTGTTGCGGGGTTCAAGGGTGGCACATTTCTGAGCATCTTTGAATGCTTGGTCTAACTTGCCCAGTTTTTCCAGGGCTTGGCTGCGCCGGTACAAGGCTTTGATATCCGAAGCATTGATGTCAATAGCTGGGAAAGGGATCCAAACCAGCAGGCATCAGAGCTTGCTGCTTGGAAATGGCCTGTGCAAACTGTGATTTGCTTTGTTATTAGCATCAAGCAGTGCCTGATTAGCACTGATTGCACCAGCACACCAAATTAGAACATCACTTCCAGGAACTTCCAGGAATTCCCTTGTGGCCTCAGCACTTGGGTGTTAGTGGACATCAAGGAATAAGGCCACTGTGTCCCAAAAGCAGATGTGAGAGCAGGCTGAGCAAGTGTAGCCTTACAACAGCCTCCTCCTTACCTCTAGATGCATCCGAGGCTGCCTTGGCATATTCCTCCTGTTAAACCAGAAAGGAGAGATTTGTTAGCCATGGAATAGCAGGGCATGTCCCCATTGCTGATGGACATTGGGACCTCTCTGTTCCCATTGCCCAGGGGGATGCCCCAGTGAAGCTCCAGCACAAGCCCAGAACATTTCATTTCAGACCAGCTGGAAACACCCTATTCAATAAAAGGACAAACCACCCAGTCCACAGCCAGTGAGTGCCTTTGGCTGCCCTCCTGCTCTTCTCCCCTTGAGCACTGCCCAGGTGAGGGGAGCTGTTCTCACCTTTTTAAGGAAACAGGCTGCCCTGTTCCTGTACAGCACCGCCTGCAGCCCCTTGTCCTTGTTGAGCTTTATGGCTTGAGTGTAGCTTTGAAGGGCTTTCTCGTAGTCACTGGCCTGAAAATATTTATTGCCCTCCTCTTTCAGCTGAATGGGATCCTCCATCTGGAGAGCTCAAAGGAAAAACATCAATTTGTGTCCCATTTTCAACTGCCTGGGCTGCCTGCCTACTCCTCCAAGCTGAGTTCCACCATGAGACTGACATATAATTAACACACATTAATAAAAGCAGCTTACCAGGCCAAAGAGTTTTGAAAATGGTGATCTAAATTGCTCTTCAAGGCTGTGACTTCTCAGAAGCTTTTCCTACCAATGTAGATCCTTAGGAGTAAATTTTAAAAAAACCCAAAAAAACAACAACAAAAAGGAATTAAAGAAATCTGCCAGCACTACAGAGAGTCCGTGTGGCTCAGGAAAGAGCTCACTTCCCACTCCAAGTTTGGGCAGGACCTGGCAGCTCCTGCTGCCTGTCAGTGTCACCTGTCACCACAGCCTGTCCCCTCCTTGTCCCCTGTGCTTTATATGCTTGGGGAGGGCTGGGAACCAGGGCCAGCTCAGGGGGGACCTGGCTGCAGGCAGGCAGCACCCCTCTGCAGCAAGAGGGAATCCTCTCCCACCTGCCAGGGCAAATCCCAGCTCCTCTCTGACTGCAGAGCTGCAAAGGGTGTGGGGAGCAGGAAGGGGGAGGTTCATGCCAAAAAAGCCCACGGCTGGGATGGCTGACCCCTGTCACAGTGCTCAGACCCTTTTCCCTTTCTATTTAGGGAAGAATGAGACAGCTGAGCCTTGGGGACAAGTGGCCCCAGGCCAGCAGCTGCAGCAGTGCCCAGCACCTTCCAGAATTCCCTGCGATGGAAAGCTGACTGACACCCAGTGCTGCCTCCTCCTGCTTGCAGGGCGTTTGGGAGCCCATCCCACTGAAATCCCACCCCTGTCTGGTGCTGCCACCCACCCCTCACGTGGTCATTCAGCAACACACTGACATGGGCTGACACAGAGGTCTGGGCTGGAACATACTGGAAGTGCTGTGATGAGTGGCTCAATTTGAGTGAGACCAGGAGCAGCACTGAGCTCCAAGAGAACCGAGCCTTTCAACCCAGCAGTCACAATCAGGAGTTCTGCTTTCTGATTTATCTCCCCCAAACACAGGCCTTGCCTTCCCCAGTGTAGCTACCAGCATGCCAGCTATAAAGCAAAGCAGGGACTGGCAGGATGGGGAAATGACTGAGGAGAGCATGGGCTGACCAAGACATTGCCAGGAGCAAAAATATCATTGTCTTTAATTGTGTGATCTGTGTTGTGGCTTGTGGCTCTTAGCCACAGAACTTCCCTGTCCAGGGCTCCTGTTTTATTCACCCACCACCAGCAGCACTGCCTGGTCCCTGGTATCCGGGCAGGAGGCGATTCCAAATCCAAATCCATTTGTAAATCCCTCCACAGCAAATCATCAACACCACAGCTGCAGGCAGCTCCATCAAGAGCAGCTCCCAATCTATACCTGTTGGAGAATAGGTCCAAGGCACCAGGACAGCAGCTGTGGAAAGTGCAAGATGCCATCCCTGCCTTGGACAGACTCAGTGCAATGGCTTTTCCAGCTTTCATTTGGATTAACACACCAGAAACTCCTTCCAACATGGCTTTAGGTACTGGGCAAGGCTCAGCTGCCTGAAATATCAGTACTCGTGGGCTTCTCACATCAGCAGAGTACAGGGTTACAAGCGGCATTGTCACAAGCGGCAGCACTGCAGGTAACTGAGTTACAAAATCCAAGGGTGTTGGGTGCTGCTGCTGGGAGCTGGGAGCGCAGGGCAGGGCAGGCTCAGCAGCGAGTGCCGAGAGCCCTCTTCAGGCCTCGGCTGGAAGGAAAAACATAATAATAAATACCCCAAAAAATAGCTTTCCCAGGAGAAATTCAAGCCTCCAAGGCAGCCAGGGAGCGACACATATCTCCCAACACCTCTAGGGCAGCAAAGCCCCCCAGCCCTTCGTGCGCTTTCATTTCCCAGCGGGCAGCACTGCGTGATGAGCTTGGACAAAGCCCATCCTGGGAGTGTCACAGATCCGGCATGGTTTGGGTGGGAAGGGACCTCAGCGCTGTGCTGATCCCGGCGAGCGGCCGGGGAAGGGAAACACCAGCGGGATGGGACAGCCGGGCCGGCAAAGGGAAGCACCAGCGGGATGGGACAGCCGGGCCGGGAAAGGGAAACACCAGCGGGATGGGACAGCCGGGCCGGGAAAGGGAAACACCAGCGGGATGGGACAGCCGGGAAGGGGATGGGGAACCCGAGCGGGATGGGACAGCCGTGATGGAGAAAGGGAACCCGAGCGGGACGGGACAGCCGGGAAGGGGATGGGGAACCCGAGCAGGATGGGACAGCCGTGATGGAGAAAGGGAACCCGAGCGGGATGGGACAGCCGTGATGGAGAAAGGGAACCCGAACGGGATGGGACAGCCGGGAAGGGGATGGGGAAGCGGAGCGGGATGGGACAGCCGGGAAGGGGAAGAGGAGCGGCCCCGTCTCTTCCGCCGGCGGCAGGAAGCAGGAAGGGAGCGGGCAGGGCTGCGGAGAGCCCGGGCGGTGGGTGACCATCGTGGGGCTGATGGAGGGGGCTTGGGATGGAGGGGGCTCGGGATGGAGGGTCCCCTTGCCCCGGGAGGGAGTCCCCCTGCCCGCTGTGCTCCCCCACCCCCAGCGCAGCGGTGCCCCCGTGCAGGATTTTGGGCTTTTTGGCCCCAAAGAGGAATTAATTACCCACCCATCCCAAACACAGCTTGGGTGGCTTCTCCCCAGCTTCGGGGGCAGGCGCCATCCGTGGCTCAGTGTTGGACCTGGCAGTGCAGGGTTGGGGGTTGGAGTTGATGATCTTGGATATCTTTTCCAGCCTTAATGATTCTGTGAATCCCACTCTCCCGTCTCCTCCGCAGGTCTCTGCTCTTCTCCCTCCCTGTGGAGATGGTGGTCCTGCGGGCTGGGCTCTGCCCTGGTCTCACTGAAGACATGATCCAGCTCCTCAGGGCCAATGGCATCAGGACGGGTAACAGGGTGGCATCAGGGTCTCGGCTTGGGGAACATCATCCCCCGTGCATTTGGTGGACCTGTGTCATCCCACATCCTGGGATGGTGGTGGTGGTGGAATATCCTTCTGTGTTCTCCTAGCTGGACTTTTTCTGGGTCCTTCTGGGTGGATGTTGTGAGTAAGGATGTCTCCAAAAGAGCAGGAGAGTATAAGGATGTGGTAAGAGATCTCTACAGAGGCTTACTGAGGATTGATCCATTCTGGCTTTTTTATGGTATTTCAGGAAGGTTTGTGCAGTTTTCCCTCTGAAAAATGCCCAACTTCCTGGAATGCACCCTGGGCACCTCCTGCCCTTAGGGGGGAAGGAAAAGGTGCTGGGCAGCTCTTGGACAAAACAGGGAAAATTTTTACCAGCTTTTCTCCCTACTCTGTTTTGTAAGAAACAATTTGTTCTGTGATGAGTGATGGGGCCATCTCAGAGGACAAACTCCTCCACTCGCAGTGTTGACAGAGGGCACAGCCACTTTGCTTGTTGGTGCAGGTTTTGTGTAAGCTGGTTGTCTTCTGGTGTTTGTGGTCTAACCATGTTTGGCTTCCAACCTCTTGTCCCTCGTGTTATTTGCAGTGGTGGACTTTGTGTCTTCGGACCTGGAGGATGTTGCCCAAAAGTGTTCCCTGTCTTACAAGGTAGAAGCTTCTACTCCTAACTCCTGGTACATTAGCCAGGGAGCTCAGAGCTGTTTGGCTTATGGACAAGGATGGGCTTGTCTGGGAGGCCCTTCAGCAGCAGCTGCTGACCGTTGATCAGTCCCATTTCCAGATGTGCCTCTGCCCCCAGGCGCTGGTCGCAGTCAGACGTGTGCTCCTGGCCCAGTTCTCTGCCTTCCCTGCCAACGGAGCAGACCTCTACGAGGAGCTCAAGAGCTCCACTGCCATTCTGCCCACTGGCAGCCCAAGGTGGGGACCTCACCCACCCACCAGCTCTGCCTGGGGCTGGGTTTGCTGCACAAGGCTGTGGTTGCCAGCACAACCTGTAATTTCATCCTCCAAACTATCCCCATGCGCTTGTGTGCATTTGGGACGGGGACTTTTAAGGACAAATATCTGGGGACTGGTGCCCCTGCCATTCTGGCTAAAGGGGTGTTGATAATCCCGCCTTGTGTCCATCCCACAGCCTGGACCAGCTGCTGGACTCAGGGCTGTACACGGGAGAAGTGACAGAGCTCATGGGAGCACCGGGCACTGGGAAGACACAGGTGAGTGGGGTGGAGGACAGGGGAGAGGACAGGTATGGTGAAGATGTCCCACAGAGGGACATGTGAGGGCTGGCTGACACCCTGTCCCTGTTCCCCCAGGTGTGCCTGGGCATTGCAGCCAGTGTGTCCCTGGGGCTCAAGCAGCATGTCCTGTTTCTCGACTCCACAGGGGGTTTCACTGCCTCCCGTCTCTACCAGATGCTCCAAGCCCAGACAGAGGATGAGGAAGAGCAGGCAAGTTCCCCTGGAGCTGGTCCCTCTTCTTGCTCTGAAACTTATTTTGCTCTTGCCTGCAAGAAACCCCAGAGATGGTTTGTCTTTCCAGCTCTGCCTTTGCCCTCATGGGCTTTTTTGAGTCCAAACCCTTCCTTCCATGGCCCCGTGGGTGCCATGGTCAGGACAGACTCTGTTGTTTTTCTTGGGAGAAGGGAGGGACTTACAGGACTTGCTGGACTTTGCTCACTGAGCTCAATCCACGTTGCTTTTCCATCAGTGCCACAGGGGCAATGGTGTTAATGGGGTGGAGGCAAATGTGGAAGAATAAGGGTCTGTGGCATGGTGTGAGTGCAGACAGCTGGTGGCACCTGGAGCAGGAGGAATAGGACAAATCCTGGGGCAGGAGGAATAGGACAAATCCTAGAGCAGGAGGAATAGGCCAAGTCCTGGGGAGACTGAGGCTGGTTTTGTGCTGCAGCTGGAGGCTCTGCAGCGGGTGCAGGTGGAACGTGTGTTCAACATCTACGAGGTGCTGAGTGCCTTGCAGGAGCTGCGGGAACGCCTCTCCCAGCAGGTAGGAGAGAGCCTTGGGGCCCCTCTCCCCTCCCCAGAGCTGCAGGGAGGGCAGCAGGGCTTGTGTGCCTGACAGATGACTCCAGATTGCCTCATCCTGGGGATGTTGGAGCCTCTGTGCAGCTCACAGCCTCCAGAACTGCTGGATTTGTGACTCCACGTTGCACCTGGTGCCTCCTTGCAGGTCCTGAGCTCCATGGGACCTCTCAAGGTGGTGGTGCTGGACTCGGTGTCGGCTGTGATTTACCCTCTGCTGGGTGGCAGGCAGTCAGAGGGTGAGCTGGGGCACTGTGTGTGCTGTGCTTGGAATGGGGCTGGGGCAGGACAGATCTGGATGTGACTGCTCCCAGTTTTTTCCTTAGGACTGGATAAAAGGGGGGTCTGTTTGCAGTGTTAACACCAAGCACTCCAGCTGGCTGTGGCTGTGAATGCTCCTGGCAGTGGTCTGAAACTCATCCAGGGGAGGCACTGGACTCTTTGCCCCTAAATTAAAACTTCTCTTACCGTGTCAGAAATACATCATGGCACAGTTTGCACAGCTCCTCTGAGGCCCCTTCTGCCAGAAAGGACCGTAAATCAGAAGTGAGGATACCAAGGAGCCCTCTCAAGCACCTTCCAGAAAGTCTTGCACAGCTGGGTAGCAGCCAGTGCTGTCACAGGAGGTCCCCTCACAGCTGTGGGCTGTAGGAAATGCAGCTGTGAGCTGGAGGGATGGGTCCTGTGCCTGCTAAATCAGCCTGGCCAGCTTTGTCTGGAACTTCTGGTGCTTTTGTAGGATTTTTTGACCTTGGGCCTTCTAGATAGGAAAGGATGGGGAGTGGTGCAGTGAAGGTGTCCATGAACACAAGTGCTGGCCCTGAATCCAGTGCTCATGCAAATCCAGATGTCAGCTGCTTCAGGGTGCACTTTGGGGGCTGATCCCCAGACAGCCAAATGCTTTGTCCTGCTCCAGGTCTGGCCCTCATGATGCAGCTCTCCAAGGAGCTGAAGACCCTGGCCAGGGAGTTCAGCCTTGCTGTTGTGGTGAGTGTTGCTCTGCTTTGTTCTTTGCATGCTGGTACATGGCAAGGAGCCACGGGGAGACTCTGGAGCCTGTGGGAGAAGGAGCCAGAGGCCTGAGCCCCGCAGTGCCCTGCTCCCTGACATCTCTGCACCTTACAGATGTCTTGTTCCAAGCATGGGGCAGGACCTGGGCTGATGTGCTGCCTCCTGCTCTTGCTGTCCTCAGCCATTCACTGGGTTGAGCAAAGCAGAGTTAAGTCCAGGCAGGTTGAAAGGCTGGTTGTGTTTATTTTTGATACAACACCATTCATTTAAAGGGCTGGCCAGCTTCCTGGATAACCTCTTGGTCACCTTGCAGGAGCTGCAGGGCATTGCATCATCCCACAGGAGCTGCAAAGGGCCCTGCTCTAGCTTTGCCCAGCTCTTGGCCAGTGCACCAGATGGGTGGGTGGGACCACAGTTAATGTGTCTGAGCAGGGAAGGCCACACCAGAGGATGGTGGTCTGCTGAGCCTGGCACTGAAGGGTGTCGAGACAGTCCTGCCTTTCCTTCTGATAAAGTGACAAGGACTGTGTCTGGAAGGACACTTGGAGGCCCCAAGTTAAACTTTGTGGTGATTTCAGCACCAGGAGAGATGCAGCTTGCAGATATCAGTGAACTCCCTGAGCACTGCTATGGGCAATTACCTGGCTGTGCTCAGGGGGGATGGCAGAGGAGCTGAAGGAGAAGGAAAAACCTTCCTAGAAGTAACAGCCTGGCCAGGATTTCCTGGTGACCACCAGTGTGTCACTACACCGAGTGGCACTGCTTATTCCAAGTCTGTTTGTGCTGCAGGTGACCAACCAGGTGACAAGGGACAGCAGCAGTGGCCCACTGAAGCCAGCCCTCGGCCGCTCCTGGAGTTTCGTGCCCAGCACCCGGGTGCTGCTGGAGAGCAAAGAAGGCCCCTGGGAGAGACTCAGCACACAACGTGCAGCTTCCCTGGCCAAGTCACCCCGGCAGGTGAGGCTGGCTCCATCCATCCGTCCATCCATCCATCCATCCATCCATCCATCCATCCATC